>OY821517.1:64256801-64526801 GCA_963682025.1 Cordilura impudica | reverse complement strand
GCCATAAAAAAATCTTTGATTATTAGATGTTTACACATCTGCCCTGTGATCGGACTCACATGATTTTTTATTAAAACTCTTTCCTTTCTTATGTATCTGAGTTTTGAATCTCTCCGGGACTTTGTGTGACTTTGCGTGACTATTTTAAAATTAATCTTTGGTCGCAGCAAGTCTATGGATGGATGAGGGAATGTGAGGTTTTAATCTATCCGCGACTGTGCCTGACTACCCCAAAATTAATCTATAGTCCCAACAATACTACGCTCTAAGATTTAGATCAATTGGATGCGGGGGAATGGGGTTGCCCCATGGCAGACAGACAGAGAGACAGAGAATATGAGTTAAAAAAAGAGTTTGAATAATCTAACCCATAAAAACAAAGTTTTTATTAAAACTCTTTCTTTTCTTATGCATATGAGTTTTGAAACTCTACGTGCCTGTACGTAAATTTGCGTGACTATTTTAAATTTAATCTTTGGCCACAACAAATCTGTGGACAAAGTTTCAGATCGTTCGGATGAGGGCAAGTGAAGATTTAATCTCTCCGTGACTGCGCGTGACTATACGTGCCTGACTAACACAAAATTAATCTATGGTCATAACAAGACTATGGGCCAACTTACAGATTAATTGAATGTGGGGGAATGGGGTTGGCCCATGGCAGACAGACAGACAGACAGACATACACACAGAGAGTATGATTTAAAATAATTTTTAATCAAATAACTAATCCAATTCGTTACTAACGACTATTATTTACATTCTTTTTTATTATAATTATTTACAAAGAATTGTAGAAGTTAGTAGCACTATGGAACATTTTCGGGTAGTTATGAGAAATTTGAAGTCAAGGTGAAAGTACTAGGACAGTATAGTTAAATGTCCAAATAGTTTCGCGTTCTCATTATATTTTTTTATTTTTATACCCTATACCACTATGTGGTTTGGGTATAATGACTTTGTGCTGCTGTTTGTAACAACCAAAAATATTTGACCTAGACCCATCTTTAATTATACCGATCGAATCAGAATCACTTTCTGAGTTGATTTAACAATGTCCGTCCGTCCGTCCGTCTGTGTGTCCATGTAAAGCTTGTAATCAAACTGCAGGTCGCAAATATGAATATATTTTGATGAAATTTGGTATATAAGCTTTTGTCGGCCATGGGATGAACGCTATTGGTGAGAATCGGTCCATGTTCAGACCTAGTCCCCATACAAATTACCCATATGAAATCGACATAAATTGCCATAAGATCCAAATTGTCATATAGATCTTACTCAAATTGGGTTTGTATGCGTTCATTACATCTACTAATGAGTAGTCCAAAAATGATCCCTTTGACCCCATACAGAGCTGCTTCCCGATCTTTACTTAAATCTATAAAAAAAACAAAAATATTGCACTGATTCTTCTCAAATTTTGTTTGTACATATTTTTGCAAAATACAAGAGACTTTACTAAACATGATCAGGATCGGTCCATTTTTGGACCTAGTCCCTTTATAGATATAGCATCCGATAAGAACTTTTTCATATCTGCAGCCAAAAAAATTATTAAAAATCCCACTCAAATTTGGTTTATGCTTATTTTCTATATCGAAGTAGTTGGACCGAAAGATAGGGTCTCTAAACCATGGTATAGGGTATCATATAGTCGGTCTAGACCGACTATAATTTTCTTCTTGTTTTTCCTTATCTTGATGTATGTTTGCTAAGTTTTTTTTTTTTTAGCTATTACTCAGAAACCATTATTGATTTCTTATTTCGTTCTTCAGCAAAATTGTAGTTAAGGCATAAATTAATAATTTCTTTTAATATAACCATGTAAAAAAATAGAACAAACAAGATAGTGAATTATAGTCGGTCTAGACCGACTATGCGATATCGTATACCATGCGTTTAGAGAACTGGTCTTAGATCCAACTAATTGGTTTAAAAAAATAAGCACAACCTTGCGGATTTGAAAAAGTCAATATCGGATGATATTTCTATATGGGGCTAGGTCGAAAAATGCACCGATCCTGACCGTATATGGTAAAACGTATACAAACCAAATTTGAGAAAAATCTGTGCAATATTTTTGTTTTTTGTTAGTTTTAAGTGAAGATTGGGAAACAGCTTTATATCATCCCTTAACCGATATAACCTTGTATATAACATTTCATTAAAATAAATTCATATTTGCGACATGTAATTTGAATACAATGTTTACATGGACAGACAGACGGACGGACGGACATCGCTCAATCGACTCAGAAAGTGATTCTGAATCGATCGGTATAATAAAAGATGAGTCTAGGTCAAATATTTTTGGTAGTTACAAAAATCAACACAAAGTCATTATACACAGCCCATATAGTCGTATAGGGTATAAAAACACTGATGTATGTATATTTGATTTAATATTAAAAGTATCGCTCATGCGTATACTTCTTTTCAACTCTGAAATAAATAATAGTCATACGTAATGAATATGTTCTGTTATTCAAAAAATTTATTTAGGAAGAGGGGTACAATTACAATTTTTAAAGATTTCATGTGACAAAATTATTTGCTGAAGAATGAAATGAGAAATCATCAGTGGTTCCTGAGTTATAGCTGGAAAATGAAGCAAACAAACATCAAGACAGGGAAAATATATAAAACGTGATAAAAAAAAACTTTGGCCTGAGAAAGCCAAACCCGTTCAAGGATTTCCTATACTGTCCTAGTACTTTCACCCTGACTTAGAATTTCTCACCCCCCTCCCCCCCCCCCCCCCCCACAGAATAGCTGTTGCATAGTGTAATTATTCTTAATTTAAAAAATTTACAAATATAAAATTGCATAAAATGACAAATTTGTATTATTATTTCTTCACGATACTTATATAAGTATAATTGAAACCACTATATAAAAATCTAATAAAAAGAATACGAATTATTTTTTTAAAGAAACAGATTTGAGAATTAAATTTCGATGGCCTAAAAGCAACTTAAACAAAAGGAGGAGATAGCCTTTACAATACCACTATTTTATGTTCGATAACTAAATATATTATTAAACAAATATATGGTTTCAAATATTTTTTAACTAAATTCATTAAATTCTTAGTTTCTGTGTTTTAGATTTCTCTAATTAGGCTTTAAAGGTCATGTACTTTTCAATTTTAAATAAAAAACAATTAGTTAAGTTTAATCATCCAACGTTTCTCTGGTATTTTTACAGCCTCTTCAGGGATTATATTTTATTAAACAAATAATTTTTTTTGTTAAATTTTGCACTTAGTTTTCAAAAATAATAATTGTTTTACACAGTTCATATAGCATATAAAAAATAATTGCAAATAAAAATAAAAAATTAAAAATATCACAGTAAAAATTTTCCTAACACTACGTAGCACAATTTTGGGTTTCTACTGTGATACGTAGTGTTGGAAAATTTTTACTGTGATATTTTTAATTCTTAATTATTATTTGCAATTAATTTTTAAATTATATATATGTTGTGTTATATGGACTGTGTAAAACAAGTATTATTTTTGAAAATTAAGTGCAAAATTTGACAAAAAAATTATTTATTTAATAAAATATAATCTCTGAAGAGGCTGGAAAAAAGTACCAGCGAAACGTTGGATGATGAAAATTAAATAAATGTATTTTTATTTAAAATTGAAAAGTACATGCATGACCTTAAAAGCCTAATTAGAGAATTCTAAAAGACAGAAAATTAAATTCAGAAGAAGGTCGATTTATATATACTAGCAGACTCCAGCTCTCGAAATTCGAGTGCAAATTCTAGGAAATTTTATTTTTTTCATTAAATAAAGACCCTAAAAGTATGCTAATCAATTATAGCCAATTCACAAATCAACGCAAAAAAACCAAACTCATTTTTATTACAAACACATTAACAGATTTATGTGTGTGTTTACACATAGCATTGTATAATTTTATGCAATTACTCAAAATAACTGCAATTTACTCAAAATAAAGGAGAAAATTAAAAAATCTGTAAATCTGCAGAACGGCTGAAAACGAATACTTTTCAAATAATATATGGTTGGTCAAAATCGGGATAAAAGGGTAGAATAAAACATCGGTCACAAGAAATTGCCTAGCCTATTAATATTATAGATTAGGTTGACAGCCATTTTTTTTTTTGGAATTTCAAGACGTCCGGGTCGGATTATTGTAACACTGGATTTAAAACTTTAGTGCACAAACTTTGAGCCAAATTGGACAATGCGTTCTTGACGCGCATTGAGTTCAAAGCTCAAATATGAATTATGTAAAAATTATAAAAAAAATCATTTTTCACAAAAAATTTGATGTTAATAATTGCGTTTCAATTAAACTAATTAATAAGCCGTAATCTAGAGTAAATTATCATTCTAACCAAATTACAAAATCTATTATCGGTTGAAAAATAGCCAAGTTATATCAAGTTCCCTGGTAAACGCGCCGCAGCCCACTTGATTAAGAAAATCGAGCTCACATTGTTAAAGACATTGAAATAATTTACAACAACAACATTTTTGCTTTGTACTGATCCGAAAATTACCTTATGTAAAGTATTTTGCATCCCGTCTTTTGTTATGCCGTTCTAAATTAATGTCAAAACGGTACGTATTTTTTAGCACTATTTCAAAATCTCCAATTTTACTTTTTCAAGAATTTTGTTCAAGAAATTTTTCGAAATCAACGATTGGACTTTAAGGTCTTATTAACAAAATAGATGTGATTAAAAATGGCAAATATTGTGGGGTATCCTGTTTTTAATTTGGCGTTTTTATTTCAGCGGATTTGAAGAAAAATGTGATTTTTCATACTTTTTCAACTTTTAGACTACATCTTTTTGGTGTTTTCATATGTCAAATATCTTTTGTCAAAATATTATACTTGATACAAGTTCTCAATTCTGTAAATTAAAGTTAAATTGAAGCTGCACAAATTGTCCCCTTTAAGGTCAAAAGTCAAATTTAAGGATATTTAAATTTTTTTGTAATAAAATATCGAAATAATATATATTTGTCGAAGGATTTCTATAGAAGTTGTCGATAATATTTTAATAATTCTAAAAAATAATATTCTGGATTTATTTGCTGAAATTAACCGGTGGTGCACTATTGATGTCAAATTGACTCTATAGGAAGATCAATAAATATTTTCTTCATCAGGATTTTTTTTAATAAAACAAATTTAATGTATTCATAAAATTCCTCAAATTTCTTCGTGATTTTATGAAAATTTGTAGTTTTGTTAGTTTTTATACCTTATACCACTATGTGGTTTGGGTATAATGACTTTGTGCTGCTGTTTGTAACTACCAAAAATATTTGACCTAGACCCATCTTTAATTATACCGATCGAATCAGAATCACTATCTGATTCGATTTAACGATGTCCGTCCGTCTGTGTGTCCATGTAAAGCTTGTAATCAAACTGCAGGTCGTGCAAATATGAATATATTTTGACGAAATTTGGTATATAATCTTTTATCGGCCATAGGATGAATGCTATTGAAATTGGTGAGAATCGGTCCATGTTCAGACCTAGCCCCCATACAAATGACCCCTATGAAATCGACTTAAATTGCCATAAGATCCAAATTATCATATGAATCTTAGTCAAATTGGGTTTGTATGTGTTTATTACATCCACTAATCAGTAGTCCAAAAATGATCCCTATGGGACAAGTCTTTGTCATAGGCCCCATATAGAGCTGCTTCCCGATCTTCACTTAAATCTATCAAAAACAAAAATATTGCACTGATTCTTCTCAAATTTTGTTTGTATATATTTTTGCAAAATACAAGAGACCTTACCAAACATGGTCAGGATCGGTCCATTTTTGGGCCTAGTCCCCATATAGATATAGCATCCGATATGAACTTTTTCATAGCTGCAGACAAAAAAATTTATAAAAATCCCACTCAAATTTGGTTTATGCTTATTTTTTATGTCCAGTTAGTTGGGCCTATAGGGTAAGGTCTCTACACGCATGGTATAGGGTATCCTATAGTCGGTCTAGACCGACTATAATTTTCTTACTTGTTATATTTAATATGGTATAAACAAATTTGTATATCGAGGGCTTATATTCAAAAAGTGCTATCTGCATTAATAATTATTTTAAAGAGAGCGTGTAAAACTAAATTTAAATTAATAAGATCCGAAAGTATTTGCCGATTGATTTGCCACAATATATATTAAGAAATAGTTGTACTAATCATATATGATATCAAAATTAATATTATATTAGAAAGTTACATCAGAGAACAGTTTGAAATCAAAAATTAACATTGCTGTCAAATCTAGATAGCACTTTTTGAATATAAGCCCTCGATATTCCTCTATATGTATATAATAATTCTGAAAAAAAAAAAATTAAAACTAGGACACATTTTGAGTACCCCACGTGTTAATTTAAGAAAATTAGTCCAGAATATTATTTTTTGGAATTATTAAAATATTATCAACAACTTCTATCGAAATCCTTCGACAAATATATATTATTTCGATATTTTATGTTAAAAAAATTTAAATATCCTTAAATTTGACCTTTGCCCTTAAAAAGGAGACAATTAATACAGTTTCAATTTAACCTTAATTTACAGAATTGAGAACTTGTATCAAGTAGCATAATATTTTGACAAATGATATTTGACATATGAAAACACCAAAAAGATGTAGTCGAAAAGTTGAAATTGTATGAAAAATCACATTTTTCTTCAAATCCGCTGAAATAAAAACGCTGCCCTCGTCAAATTAAGAAGACGATACCTACAATATTCGGCATTTTTAATCAGATATATTTTGTTAATAAGACCCTAAAGTCCAACCGTTGATTTCATAAATTTCTTGAACAAAATTTTTGAAAAAGTAAAATTAGAGATTTTGAAATAGTGCTAAAAAATACGTACCGTTTTGACATTAATTTAGAAAGGCATAACAATAGAGGAGATGCAAATACTTTACATGAGATCATTTTTTGATTAGGAGAATTCGAATATATTTTGTTGTAAATTATTTCAATGTCTTTAAAAATGTGCGCTCGATTTTCTTAATCAAGTGGTGTGCGGCGCACATATTGTCTGGGGAACTTGATATAACTTGGCTGTTTGTCAACCGATAATAGATTTAATTGTTTTATTAGAATGTTAATTCACTCTAGATTATGGTTTATTAATTAGTTTAATTAAAACGCAATAATTAATATCAAAATTTTTGTGAAAAATGTTTTTTTTTTATAATTTTTACATATAATTTCATATTTGAACTTTCAACTCAATGCGCATCCAGAAAGAATTTTTCACAATAATCCGACCCGCACACCTCAAAATTCGACCAAAAATTATTTTTCATACAAACCATTGTCACCCTAATATATATGTGACCTTCTCCGAGAAAAGGGACCTAGTGTGTGAAAATTAAGTTTTAAGAAAAAACGCATTTAAAGTTTCTACACCCTTTTAGGTACCAGAATCGACCGTTTTTGACACAACCCGTTTTTTGACACACTACGTCCCTTTTCTCGGAGAAAGTCACATATATGAAAAATTATTGAACTTAAATTATTAATTGATGAAATTCTAAAACATCAAATACATTCATAATCTATTTGTTTATAAAGTTCATTGAAAAATTAACTTCTTAATCAATTTGATTAAAATTAAATTAACGATGTCTGTATTTCAAATTCTTTTATTTCAAATCTCGTTTTCTATATTAAAGAAATGGTTTCGAAATATAAATTTATACTGATATTTCCATATATACTATATAAAAGTGAATGAGTAGTCGAATCGAAACTGTACGAAATCGTGACAGTTAGCGTGACACGCTCAACACAAAGTAAAATATATGGAGTGCTATGATAGTGACAACCTTGATATTTTGTTTAGTTTCATTGATTCTTAATGTGAGTAGTAAAGTCAAATATGGGCGGAATAGAAGTAATGGATATGGCGCCTCCTATACAAAGTGAATTTATAATATCAAATAAAATATTGCGAATTTAAACACACTTAAATGCGCTTACGAATGTAGGCTTTGCCGAAGCATCGCACGTTGCAATTCACAATTCACTAGTATAATAAAAAAAAATCGTATTTAATTTAATTTTATTTTAAATATTTTTACTCTATAAAAATTTTAAAATGTCGTCTCTGTCTTCTTACGTATGGTTGGTGTCTTTCCTTTTAACTGTTCAGATATCGCCTGACGATTTACATATAATGGGACCATCTGGGTTTCTGTGAGATGAATGTATTGAAGATTGAGAATCGTTGCTTTTATACAAAACGAGGAATTTAAAATAAAATATAGGGAAGTTTTCTTAAGAACTTTAATACGATTTCGTTTAGTCGTAGTCAAAATATATTTTGTTTTTCTGTTTAATTTAGAATGATGTTCCAACATCAGCACATTATCGAAATAGAAAAAATTTAGAATTCAGTACCCGTGTTCTGTATTTTATGTGAAAAGTTCTCACATCGAAAAAGTATGAAACAAAAAATTCCACTGTTTCTCGATTTGTGAGTAAAAACTGTGTCTGTATCTTAATGTGAAAAGTTACAACACTGGTTACGTTGTTATTGGAATATTCCAAGTCAGCTGTCAAAAAATAAAAACAAACAAAGCAAATAAAAGTAAACATAAAATTATGTGTATAAAAATTAAAAAACTTGAAATAATTTTTTTTAATTTAAATTTGTGAAAAATGTTCAATATACTTCTATTAACTGATACGATAATGATGATATGATAACTGAATGATAACACGCTGCCTTTTTTGTGCAAGAATATTTTTAATGAGGGGGCTAAAAGTTTACTATGGTTAAATTATGCTCGTTTGCAGTTTTTGAAAGCGTTTCGTAGTATTGCCTACTCATATATCGAAACGGTCTTATCAAAACCGTAAGTACTTTGCTAAAAGTTTCGAAAAACTTTTAAGAAACATGTTATCTTATAGAGAATTAAATTTTAATACCTTCCGAAGAATACATTGCCTTATTAACCGAATGTTTGTCGGAGCAAACTTTTGTGGTCGATTATGAACGTCATTATTCCGTGGGCTTAGATATAGAAATATTAAAGCAAGCTTGCAGTTATTTGTGAGTATGCATTATAAACTTTAAAATATCATATCTAAATATATTTGTTTTCTAGAGATTCTATTAAAGCCAACGTTATAGTACAAGGTTATAAAAATGCTACGATGGAAACCATAAATGACTTACAAAATCTAATAATACATCAAGTAATTATTGATACGAATGCAAAGACCATCAAAACGGATCCTAAAATTGAGCTGAAAGAAAAGGTTACAAAAAACAACACTAAAAACCCTGCGAAGAGAGATGTTGAGTTAGAAATTGCTATGATATTGGATTGGGCACTGGTTTTATTAGATGGCTTTCATCTCGGTGTGCTTCTAGTGAAGAAACTATAGCGGCGGTATTGGAACACAATTTGCCACCTGATTTAGATCAAATGTGAAAATCCAGAAGATGCAAGAGCTCTTTATGAAGCTGTCTGAAACTTTAATAAAATTATTTAAAAAGTGCATATAAGTACTTAAAAAGTACATATATAAGTGCCTAAAAAGTGCATATATAAGTACTTAAAAAGTGCATATGTAAGTACATAAAAAGTGCCCATATAAGTGAATATTGTCTCAGAATGATTTTTCTTTATCCTTATCATCATAGTCCGATATTGTTACAGTTTCAGTATCATTCAAGTTTAAGGTGTGTGGTGGTATCAACGCTATGGTATTAAAGCTATTAATCGCTTCAAATAGTCAGTTGATTGATTAATAAAAACATCAATTAAATGTTAAATTAATAATGCAATTGTTTAACTTAAAAAAATTGATTAGTTAAAAAAACATTTTATTAATTGATAAAACAATTAATTGGTTAATTAAAAAACCAAACAATTTATAATTAAAAAGCCATTAGAGTTAAATTATAATGATTGATTTGTTAAAAAATTAATTTATTCATTAAATATTAATTCGGTTAATTAAAATACAAATAATTAAATAAGTTAATAAATTTATACTTTTAATTAAATAATAATAACTTAATTAAATGAATTTAATAAACAATTAATTTAAAATCAACCATTTTTAAGTCATTTGAGCCCAAAAGGCCCCCACTGAATTTTGGTTGATTTTTTTTATTAATTAATCAACTGATTAGCTGATTTATAAATTAATTTATTAATCAATCAACTGATTATATGATTAATAAATTAATTTATTCCTTTATTATACTGTCGAACATGTTCGTGGGCATTGTAAAAGTACTAAGTCAGTATAGAAAAGCCTCCAAAAAAGTTCTCCCCTCCCAGAATGGCTGTTATACTATTTAAAAAAATAACTTTATTGATTCAAATAATCAATTGATGGTTTAATTAAAAAAACAATTTAATTTTAAAAAAAATTAATTAAAAAATTGAGTTTTATTATAAACTTAATAATTTAATTTAAATAATAATCTATTTATGAAATAAAGATTAATTAAAATCAATATATTTTCAATAATTCAAAAATTAAATTATATATCAAGAAAACATGTTAATTAATTTTACCCCGCGTAAAGAACCTATGGATCACATAGAAATAATTTTTAACTCAAAAAATGGATTTATGAAATTATATTTTTATAGTATAATATACTAATATAATATACTATATTATACAGTTTATACAGTTTTTTAAACTTTTACGTATACGTGAATTTACAAAATTAGCTTATTAATGAAATAAATAAATACATAAATTTATTAATAATATTAGATAATACTAAAATTAATCATTTATTTAAACAATTTATCATTTTATTAATAAATTTGTTCATTAAATATTTTTTTAAACAGATTTTATTTATTTTTTCAGCTTTTTGTAGTAGAAATGTAGTAAACGATTTTTTTTAGTTCTTGAATTACTATTTTTTTTTTGTTATTAAAATTATACAACATTTACTACAAAATCATTCGAACAACTAAAAAAATAAATACATATTTTCAAAATTCATACAATAAAATTTGTGATTGTAACAAAACTTTTACTACACATGCGCTTTATCTGTTTTGCTTTTATTATCTGTTAGGAAAAGATCAAGAATCAGCCTTAAAAAGGATCAGTTTAAGTGTGATCCGTTGAATCATACAAAATGTCCTCTGGCAAATTCCAAATTGGAAGACATGTAGTCCACAAGTTTTTTTTTTAATTTGGGAAATTCGTTGCACTTTCTGAATAATTGCAAAAAAAAAATTTAAATGTAAATACTAAAAGTAAAATATAAATAAAAAATTAACATATTTTTTACCTTTTCTCCAATATTCGATGTCATCTTATATATGGGTAAAAACATATGAAATCAACCGCAAATATTAACATTTGTGACCTCATCACCTCCAAATTTGATAAGATTTTGTACACATGATCTATGGATCGGTACAATAATATTTGCCAACTTTCAGACATATAGCCTTCGAACTTTCAGAATTATGGCCATTCCAAGTTGGCAAAAATCAATAAAAATGCACTCAGATGCCTTAACACAATTTTTAATATCTCGAAAAGTATTCATTGCACGTTAATACTCAAGGGCTCATTTTACAGACTAAAACATGCGCCATTTCAAATTTTCGATCAAGGATAATGTAAATAAAAAAGGACTAAAATTTCCAAAGGATATTTCTCGAAAATCAATACTTTTAAAAATTTCAAAAAAATATATGTTAATTCTTATTATGTTTTGTACAAGTCTGTCAAATTTCAATGTGGAGTCTTTATTACAACATGAGTTATTAAGAAAAAAGCAGGAGAAGGTTTATGTATTTCATGAAATGTACCAAAATACAAAAAGGTGACAAATTACAAAAAGAAGGACAAATCAAATGTAACGGAACTTTTTCGACTTTTCTTTGCTGAAACTCTTTTTCTCCATTGCTAAACCTTTAATAAAAAGTACAACATAATGTATTATCATTATTAAACACTTTATTACAGCATATTTATTTATTTCTGAAGGATTTCAATTAAAAAATCTGCATCTGCCGCGTATCGCTTGACTTTAATTTTTTTTTTATCTACAGGTTCAATAGAATGCAGCTTTTGAGTTCCAGGAATAGTACGCAAATCTTTAAAACGAATTTGAAGGAACCGTGCTTCTTCTTCGTGGTCTTCTAGAGTTAAAAACTCGAAATTACAGTTCAAAAGATTTTGCAGGCACCATTCATATAATTGTGTTGGAGTAGTTATTTGACCTTGTAGTGGACGCTGTAAACTAGCTCGACGTGCCTCTCTCTTTACGGTACCTCCAAGACCGTCACTTGGGCCTTTTCCATGGCTTGTTGCAAAAAAATGCCACTCAGCATTACATCCAAAATCTTCCATATGATAACATAAATTGATAAAGTTCTTTTTATTTTTAAACTGGGCAGCACTACCGTCTGAAAAATACGTGATTTTCTTCGGGGTTGTTTTAAACTTTTTTCTCAAAAATACATTCAGGTGGCGATGGAACAGGTGAACAGCTACAGAATCGTGTACAAGACAATCAGATATTATTATGAAGTTTGTATGTTGTGTTTTTCCATCTGATTTAAAATAAATAGCAATTGGGTATAAAGTGGCCTCAGAGTTGTTCCAGTGAAATCCCTGGACTGCATCCTGAATAGTAAAAGAAGCATTTTCTGAAAAATCGCAAACTGCTATATACTCATTTTCTTCCAAATTTGATTTTCTTTCGCTCAGATATGCTGCCTGCTGTTTTGCAATAAATGAATGAGGTAATAGAATTTCAAGATTTTCACATAGGGAATCCACAAAAACGTCGGCTTGGCCAATCATGGTCTCCAAATTATCCCTATCTACACTTACCCATTGTTTATATGTTATTTCATCAATATCATTTTGCTCTAGTAATTGATTTAGTTTTGCTTTTAAATTTTCAATTCCTGGACACTTGTTACATTTACGTAGGTGACACTTTGAAGAAGATGGAATGCATGTCATTTGTTTCAAACAATCTTTGTAACATTCAAGCTGATAATTCGGAACACCAGCAGTTAATTTTTTTAAATTTATGGCATCAATCATCAGCTTCACATTTTGATGCTTTGTACAAACACACACGTTATGAGATCCACTCGCATTTGCTAGAATTATATTCCTCGGACGAAGTTGGCAAAACTTGGAAATACCTATTTTTATTCCATCATGTCGTTCCTTGAATAAGGCGTACATTTTTCTTAAGTTTCCAAGCAAAAGTCTTTTATTTTTCCTGACTTTTGTACCATTTTCAAAAAAAGACACGAAATCTTTCTGTCCGGGCATACACCTGCTGACGTCATCGGATTCATAAAAGGATTTTACTAAATTGCTTGTCACTGGTGAAATTGGACTTCCCAGTTTTGGGTTAGGCGTACTCATCACACCCTTTGTTTCAACCAAATGTTTAACTTTTCGCGCGATATAGTTTGTAACCAGGAATTCTTCCTCAATTTTATGTATTGCCCAGCTTTTTGGTAAAATTGTTAGCAGTTGGATTTTCTCGCTATTTTTTGTTAATGTTTTAAACTTTTCTTTTAATTGTTCTATTATTTCGGATTGTGGGCACATATGCGAAGTTGATTGTGCTGAACCGTGGAAAATTTTGTCTTGAATCGAATCACTTATTTTCCTGAATTTTCCATCTCTGTACCGTTTTTGATGTAACTTCTTCTTTTTTATCGGAGATTGTTCCAGATACGGTAAAGATTGGTTTAATTTTGAAATAGCAACTTCTTCCGTGCCTGACGCAATGTCATCTTCTTCCGTGCCTGACGCAATGTCATCGAAAGTATCTACATTTTCGTTTATGTCTGAACCTTCTTCCAAATTAGATTTATTAGATTTCTTCAGATGCGAAAATTTTATTCTACATATCCCACAAATTTTATTTGAGATCGTAATGTTTTTATCCTTAGTATACTGTAGCATCCATTATTGGACTTGTCTTAAACTTTTATTGCACCCAGTGTGACCGGATTTTTTAAAAGGATTACAGCAAAATGTTGAATGGAATGGCATATTTTTTTTTTTAAATACCACAACCGAATGAATTGTGCACGACTTTTTTGTATTGACAATAATTATAATTTATTTAAATATTTAGTCTCTTTTTTTTGTTTTTTCAAACGATCAAGTCACTTTAACACTATAACACTTTGACGTTTAGCACTTATGAAATCTAGTATTCAACTGAAGTTTGACTTACAGTCTCTGAACGATTTATACTGTTTTTTTTTGTACAAAAAATAGATTACAGGTAAAAAAATACACGCCTTGCTTTTCTTGAATTGGAAAATTTGCGTGAACTACGGGTCATAAAATGTTTTTTAAATAGGGACTGAATTTGCTACTGCCAATAAGCCGACCACAGGTCATAAAATATTTGTAAATTTTTTGTGTGAACAGGCAATAAATATTTCGTCTAGGTTGTAAAGTCGAAAAAGTTCCGTTACATTTGATATGTCCTTCTTTTTGTAATTTGTCACCTTTTTGTATTTTGGTACATTTCATGAAATACATAAACCTTCGCCTGCTTTTTTCTTAATAACTCATGTTGTAATAAAGACTCCACATTGAAATTTGACAGACTTGTACAAAACATAATAAGAATTAACATATATTTTTTTGAAATTTTTAAAAATATTGATTTTCGAGAAATATCCTTTGGAAATTTTAGTCCTTTTTTATTTACATTATCATTGATCGAAAATTTGAAAAAAAATTTTTTTTGGAATGGCGCATGTTTTAGTCTGTAAAATGAGCCCTTGATTATTAACGTACAATGAATACTTTTCGAGATATTAAAAATTGTGTTAAGGTATCTGAGTGCATTTTTATTGATTTTTGCCAACTTGGAATGGCCATAATTCTGAAAATACGAGAGCTACGACACTGAAAGTTGGCAAACGCTATTATTATGTTTAACTTTCCCTTCGTACCAAAATTCATCCAATTCGAAATCGGTGCGGTCAACTCATTGGTTGATTTCATATGTTTTTACCCATATATATTTTTTTTTAAAGCAACTGAATTTAAAAACTTATCTCGCATAGATTTCAGTTGTGAGTGAATTTGACAGTTCAACTTCAAATCTTTTCACATGCATACTTTACAGAAACACTTTTTTCTCATTTTTCCAATAAATGTGAGAAAAAACGTTACGTGACAGATACTTCTCACAAAATAAAGTTACAGAACCAGTCGAATGCGAGAAACAATATTTTGTGTCAGTTCGCAACGTTTTTGTTTCAATTTTATACGTTCCATGTGAAAACTTTCCGATGTGAGAGTTACAGAACATAGCTACTGGATATGGTTATATTTGAAAAAAAAGTATTTAGATGTTATAAGCCTAAATGGATGAATATGTGCTATGTCTAACGAAAAAAATCAAATTGTCGCATAAACGAAAAATTTTTCAAAAGCAAGAGATGATACGTTTAAAACTAATATGCCCATTAAGTCAGAATCATCAATCAAATTACCAAAAAAAATATTGGCATTATTTTGATATTTCGTTTCTTATATTGTCCAACAAATCACAAAACACATGACCGAATTTCCTTTAAATATTCTGAAAATAAGGCAAAATTCAAAGTATCCGCCTGTCGCAGTTTTTCTAGGTTAATTCGTATTCTCGTAAAAAACGCAAATTAATATTCCGAAACAAAAAAAAAAAAAAAATACTAATACGTCAGCGTTCTACTTAACTGCTCGTAATATATTCAGTTTACGTTGTACACAAAGAGAAATGACTCTAGTCTTTCAGAATACATGATATTTATCCATGAGTTTAACCAAAAATTAAAATTTTTCGGTGCATATAATATACTTTAATTCAGTTTGCTATGGAATAATTCAGATTATTTTCGACACAAAATTTTATGTTGGAATCTGAAGATCACTAAGAAAATTCCTTGTTTTTCAGGTAAAGCAATTATAAAAAATTTTCTTTTTCATACATCCAAATATTCCTTGTATTCTTTAAAAAAAAAAAATCTATCGAAAATCTAGAACAAAAATTTAAAACATAAAAATATAAAAAAAATAAATATTTAAAAATTATTTTCTTTTCTGTATGTAATTTTATTTATCACATTAATTTATATTCCCTATATAAAATGTCTTTAATGCATATTTTAATTATACATAAATATTTTTTTATTGGCATTGTTTTTATTTTATGAAACGAATTGTTTTTGTTGTTCTCTTAAACCCATTTTTTTACTTTTCTTAAAGAAAAACTTTTTTCATTAAATAATTTATGTTTATTTATGGTAAAATAAATAAATAAATTATAAAAAAATAATATGTTATAAGAATAATTTTATAAAAAATACATAAATTTTCTCTTTGGCTGCAGAAAATTGGCACAGTTTTTAATATCAATTAATATATACGAATTTGTACACTTGCTGGAAAAAGTATTCGTACACGTAGAATTAAAACTGTCATGCAACGAAACACTAACTGATATATTTTTTTCTAATGAAGTGTTAAGTATTTATTAGTTTTCTTTTTAAACTCTTTCTTTTAACTTATACTCTCTGTGTGTCGGTCGGTCTGTCTATCGTGGGGCAACCCCATTCCCATTCAAATTGATCTAAAATTTAGCTCATAGTCTTGTTGTGAGTACAGATTAATTTTGGGGTGGTCACGCACAGTCACGAAGTGATCTAAATGTCATTTCCCTCATCCGATCGATCTGGAACTGGGTCCATGTACTTGCTGTGAAAAAAAGATTAACTTTAACTTAGTCACGCATAGTCACGCACAGTCACGCACAGTCATGAAGGGAATTAAAATGGATTTCCCCTTTGTCCATAGACTTGTTGTGGCCAAAGATAAATTTTAAGATAGTCACACACAGTCACGCATAGTCACGCACAGTCACGGTGTGATTTCAACCCCATTTCCCCTCATCCGATCGATCTGAAACTTTGTCCATGGACATGATGTGACCAAAGATTAATTTTAAGATAGCCACATACAGTCACACATAGTCAAGCTCAGTCACGGAGTGATGCAAACCCCATTTCCCCTAATACAATCAATCTGAAACTTCGTCCATAGCCTTGTTGTGGCCAAAGATTAATTTTAAGATAGTCACACACAGTCACGCATAGTCACGCACAGTCATGGTGTGATTTAAACCCCATTTCCCCTCATCCAATCGATCTGAATCTTTGTCCATGGACATGTTGTGACCAAAGATTAATTTTAAAATAGTCATGCAAAGTCACGCACAGTCACGGAGAGATTCAAAATTCTTATGTATAAGTTAAGAAAGAGTTTTAATATAAACTTTGTTTTTATGGGTTAGATTATTTAATCTGTAATATTAATAGGCTTAGCGATTTTTGTGACCTATGTTTTATTCTACCATTTTCTTCCGATTTTGACTTGACGTATATAATTTGAAAGGTATTTCTTTTCAGCCGTTTTGCAGATTTACAGATTTTTTATCTTTTTCCTTTATTTTGAGTAAATTGCATTTAAATTTGCTACTAACACATATATGAAATTATACAAATGCTATGTGTGTTTTATTAAATTCGTTAATGTGTTTGTTAGTGAGTTTGTTATCTTCATTCACAACAATAATAAATCATAAACGTGTTGGTTTGTGAATTGGCTAAATTGAAAAATAAAGCTGCCTAGAAATTGCACTCGAATTTCGTGCGCTAGAATCTGCTAGTTTATTAAAAAAAGGGGAAAAAATTATGAGAAAAACATTCTTACATTTAAAATATTAATCCAAAAAAAAAAAAAAATAATAATTTGAACTGGAAGAAGTAATTTCTTTATTCACATACGAAAGTTCAAAATAAAAAACTTTAATAAATTTGCTTAAGATTTTAAAATTTAAATTAAATTTTATTGCAAATAATTTCTTGAACGTTTAAAAAAAAATGATGCGATTTTGTTTAAAAATCTGTATAAATTAGTCTTACCAGGCTAACGATTTTCTTTCGCATAGTCGAAGAAATGTAGACGAATAAATTAAAACTAGCAGATTCTAGCGCTCGAAATTCGAGTGCAATTTCTAGGCAATTTTATTTCTCAACTTAGCCAGTTCACAAAGCAAAACTTTTTTGGTTTATTATTGTTGTGGATGAAGTTAACAAACTCATTAATAAACACATTAACAGTTTTAACAAACACACATATAGCATACGTATAATTTTATGTATGTGCTAGTAGCAACTTTAAATGCAAGTTACTCAAAACAAAGGATAAAATTAAAAATTATGTAAATCTGGTGAACAGCTAAAAAGAAATACCTTTCAAATAATATATGTTTGGCCCAAATCGGGATAAAACTCTAGAACAACCCATCGGTAACATGAAATGACCCAACCTATTAATATTATAGATTAACAATTTTGTTTTATTTTATTTTAATTTTTAAAAATGGAAAATTTAAACAGCAATTTAAAATTTCTTCCGAATATTGCCTATATTTTAATTCAAAATAGCTTCACTTATTTCATATATCGACCGATTACTTAGAGGTAAAGAGACAAACATATTTTCGACAAGAAAAATAAAAAAGCAATTTTTGTTCCAAATACGGGATCTCTTTAAAGTCTGCTCAAAGATAGCGCTCTAGAGATTATGCCGAAATTAATTTTTTTTTACGAAAATGCGGAAATTTTTTTTTAAAAAAATTTATCGATACTATAATCCATACTAATATAATAAAGAGGCAATGTGTGTTTGTTTGCTTGTGTGTTTGTAGAAGGTAAACTCCTTAATTACTCATCAATTCTTCCTGGAATTTTCACAGAGTCTTACTGCAGATATGGGGGGTGCTGTAGGCTATATTTTTTAAAATATTTTTAGTGGGCATGGCACATCCCATACAAAATAAATTTTAAATATCATATATCTGTGGTTTTCTTGAATAACCGCGTATGTCCATTTTTGTCAGTTTTGAGTTAACGATGCCAAATATATTAATTTTTAACGCTCTTTACATGTGTTAAATTTAAAAAAAATATATTGACCATTTGTGAGTTTTTTCTTTAAATAACGACGTAACTTAAATGTTTATTAAATTCATTTGCAGCACTATCGACGTATGTCAACCTACGTTTGATCGCTGACATATTATTTTCTTAGAAAACAACACATAGCGACATACGTTGTTATTAATGAAAAGAAGGGCTATGTAATTTTGGATTATTTTTCAGTTTATAACCACTTATAAAAACTTGTGTGTTTATTTCTGTTATCTTTTGTCATTATTATTCTTGATACGTTGTTATATTCTCATCCTAAGTCCCGTTAACTTTTTTCAAGCAACAACAACTTATGTCTACATGGGTGGTTGCATTGGTAGTTTTCTTTTTCAAAGAAAACGACGTTTGTCAACATAAGTTGTTTTATCTGCACACACTTTAAGTGTAATTTACATATTGTTTTTTCGTCCTTCTCTAGGATCTATTCCTCTGAAGATTTTTGACTCAAAATTTTATATGAAGTATATATTACCCATATCTACAGGACTGTTAAATAAAAAGCTCCAAAAACTTTATATCGAGCCCATAATTTCAAAAAACGTTATATTTTTTTTGGCTCCCTTGAACATTTTGATTTTGTGACATACGCGGTTATTCTAGAAAACCACAGATATATTGAGTACTATGATAGGAAGAGCGTTGCAAATTTCTGTGAAGTCACCTATTATTAATGTTAGTAGCTATGCCGGAAATGGGCGGAATCGGATAAGTGGGCGTGGTACCTCCCATACAAAGTAATTACTCAATATCATATATCTCGAGTACTATGACAGAGACAGATTTGCAAATTTGTTTTAGGTCATCTATTATTAACCTGAGTAGTCCAGTATCGGTCAAAGGGGAGTGGCACCTCCCCCCATACAAAGTAAATAATAAATGTCATATATCTGGATTATTGTAATAGTGAGAACCTTGGGAACTTGCGTGCCCCTTTCATTACGATGCGGAGGGTTGAGAGGAGAGCGACATGCACCGGGTTACATCTAGTGTTAATATAAAGAAGGTACAAAAATAATAAATTATAAAATCTATATATATAAAATTAATTTTCTGTTTGTTTGTTTGTTTGTTTGTTTGTTTATTTGTTTGTTTGTTTGACCGCTATACAAATTTTTATTTTTCAACGGATTTTCCTGAAATTTTGTACACACGATCTCTATACCCCAGGAAAGGTCGCCATATACTTTTTACCAGCCACGCCTACTTTTACGCCCACTTTTTATGTAAAATTCATTTTCTGTTTCATTCATATTTGTTCACAATACAAATTTTTATTTGTTAACAGATTTCTCTGAAATTCGGTACACACGATCCCTGTACTCCAGCTAAGGTCACCATGTACGTTTTATCGACCACGCCTACTTTTACGCCCACTTTTTATATACAATTCATTTTCTGCTTTTTGGTATATTTGTTCGCTATACAAATTATTAATTTTCAACGGACTTCTCTAAATTTTGCTACACACGATCTCCGTACTACACGAAAGGTTGCCATATGACTCTTACCGGCCACTCTTACTTTAACGCCCACTTTTTGTATACAATTCATTTTGTTTTTTGGTATATTTGTTCGCTACACAAATTTTTATTTTTCAACCGATTTCTCTGAAATTTGGTACACACGATCTCTCTGCTCCAGGAAAGGTCGACATATTCTTCGTACCGGTCACGCCTACTATGAAGCCCACTTTTTGCATACAATTCACATTCTGTTTTTTGGTACATTCGTTCGCTACACAATTTTTTTTAAACGGATTTCTCTGAAATTTGCTACACACGATCTCTGTACTCCAGAGAGGTCGCCATATGATTCTTACCGTCCACGCCTACTTCTACGCCCACTTTTTATACAAAATTAATTTTCTGTTTTTTTATATATTTCTTCACTATAGAAATTTTTATTTTTCAAGGGATGTCTAAAATTTGGTTACACGATCTCTATACTACAGGGAAGGTCACCATATGCTTCTTACAGGACATGCCTACTTTGCGCCAACTTCTATGTATATAAAACTTATTTTTTTCCTTTTATTTGTTTCTTTATTTGATTGCTATACAAACTTTTATTTTTCAATGGCTTTCTCCGAAATTTAGTACATATTCCAGGGAAGGTCGCCATATGA
Organism: Cordilura impudica; assembly: GCA_963682025.1. Taxonomy (NCBI): domain Eukaryota; kingdom Metazoa; phylum Arthropoda; class Insecta; order Diptera; family Scathophagidae; genus Cordilura; species Cordilura impudica. The sequence goes on along the minus strand of OY821517.1, from coordinate 64,505,597 downwards.
TTTTTACCGACCACGCCTACTTTTACGCCCAATTTTCATATAAAATTCATATTTTGTTGTGTGGTATATTTCTTCCCTATACAAATTTGTACTTTTCAACGGATTTCTCTGAAATTTGGTTTACAGGGAAATAACTACACGGTGAACAAATTCCCCAAACTGAAAAAAAAGGTACCCAAAAGAAATGAACAAATTCCCCATTTTTTTAATCGAAATAAAAAATGAACTTACTCCCCAAATTCATTCTTAAATTTTTACATATTTTTATTTAATGAATTTTGTTAAATATTTATTTTAGTGAACATTTGCATACTGCTCTCATTATATGTCCTACAATTGATGCATTTAAAATGAGTATTCTTTTCAATAGCATCATTTCGATACGCGGAAGCTACGCACACGGGGAATACAGCTTAGCTAGAACATCGGAATGATCTGAAAAATATATTTTGACAATTAAAATAAGTTGGTGTGGCTGCCAAACGCGCGGAAGCGGCGTGCGGCGCGCGAACGGGGACGCGGACGCGAAGGATGCGGACGCGATGCGCTCTCGGAACACAGCTCAGCTAAAATATCGCAATGCTCTACAAAGTATGTTTTAGGAATTAAAATAAGTAAACGAGAACTAAGCGGCAGCACGGGTAATAGCTGCGAGGAAGCGGCGCGAGGCGCGCGGACGCGGACGCGACGGATGCGGACGCGACGCGCTCGTGGAACACAGCTCAGCTAAAATATCGCAATGATCTGAAAAATATATTTTGGCGATTAAAATAAGTTGCCAAAAGCGCGGAAGCGGACGCGACTCGCTCGCGGAACACAGCTTAGTGAAATGTCGTATGATAAATTTTATCTACGTGAAACAATTATCTATTGATCAAAATAGGCCACACATATACTATAAGCAGTTGCTTAAAGAAACCTTGCGACACAATATTAAACGTCGCATTAGTGTTTCATTTCTGAAACTTGAATTTGACGTCTCTGCTCAATAATGATCACTTATTGAATGAAGTAATTCAATTTTTAAAAGTTCTGATTCCTTTAATTTGCGAACCATTCCGTTTTAATGTTTATAAATAAACTGAAGAAAAAAAACTTAAAGCGGTTTCGCAGCTTATTTTTGAAGCATTTTTGCTTATAAAAATCTTCTAAATTAAAAAATCAAAAAATTTTTAATTGAAATAAAAAATGAGTTTACTGTCCATAAAAACTTTTGGGGAGAAAGTTAATTTTATTGCGGAATTTGTTAATTGGGAACTAAGTACTCAGCGCCTGGTAAGCATAGTGAACCATTTTTCAAGTCAAATGCCTTTTTATCCCGGGCAAGACCGGGTAAAAATAGCTAGTTAAGTTTATAAAAAAACATAAATATTCTCCTTGCCCACCGAAAATTGGCACAACAAATCTCAATATTATTCATATATAAAAATATTTACACTTGCTAGAAACAGTATTCGTACAGCTAAAGTGAAAACTGTTATACTATAAAAAAGGGTAAGAAGAAATGAACTAATCCGCAAAAGATACAATTCGCAAGAAAAAGTATTAAATTTATATTAAATATTGCTTAAGTAAGTAACTTGTAGGATATTTTTTGCCCTTTACGACTTTTATGAGCCTATTTCGCATCAACTTAATGAATTTTTTACCCTATACGCTTAAAATGCCGATTTTTAACATTTCCTTGGCAAAAGATTTTCCTACTTTAATACAGTTGTACTTATTCACCAAAATAAATTTTTTTTGTTTAATGCCGAAAATGGAAAACTTGCTTTCTTCTGAAAATAAAACACATTAAAAAATTCTAGACCATTGTCTACATATTTGCAAAGTCCATACGATTTTATACCCTATTACAATATGTGTTCAGGGTATAATTAGTTTGTTCTGATGTTTTTAATTACCAAAAATATTTTATCCAGACCCATTTCTGATTATAATGATCGATTCGGAATCACTTCCTGAGTCTGTCTGCGTGTCCAATGTAAGTAAGCCTTGCAATCAAACTACAGGTCGCAAATATGAATATATTTTGATGTAATTTGGTATCTAAACTTGACTCAGCCATAGGACGAAATTAGTGAAAATGTGTGCCTTAAGAGACAAACTATGACACAGATCTCGGTCAAAATTGGTTTGTATATGATAATTATACCCACTAGTTAGTAGTCCAAAATTAAACTTTGCAGGACAATTCCTACTAACAGCCCCCATATAAAGCTGATTTCTGGTCTTCATTTAAATTTATCAAAACAGAAAAATTTTGCATAGGTTTTTCCAAATTTTGTTTTGGATATGTTTTTGCAAAAAATAAGAGTTTTTAGCAAATTTGGTGTGCGGGCTAATTCCATAGTAACAGACATGACATTCAATGATCTTTCCAATCCAGTAAAAGTTTGTCATTGTTCATAAAAATATACAAAATTATACAGACGGACCAGACCCACATATTTGCCATTAGAAAAATTGAGAAAGTATTACTGTTATTTATTGTTTTGGGGCAAAAAGCAGTCGTGACAGACATGACAACAAATAGTCATCATTTTAGAAGATGCTTTTAGAACACAGAAAAGCTCTAAAGTTAAGAAACAATTGACAGAGGTAGTTTATTAATGAAGCATGAATTCTAAAATAAATTATAGTAAAAAGAAGTATTTTGTAATGTGACAGACATGACACTGGCTCTATTTTCAAAATTACTTAATTCACTTTTCTTTCTTACTGTAAGTGCAGGGGCTATAAAAATATTTATAAATACATCTAACACACTATTGTCATATTTTCATACCCTTTTCTTTGAAATGGTATCAATAAAATTTCAAAGTTGGAGTTAAGGTTGGCCCTAGCATGGAATTACCTTGGTTGGAACATCCACAATTAACTTTTCCATTATTAACTTTATATCGGCAAGCAGCAAATTCATAACAATGCTACTCAATTTTGGTTCATGCTTATTTGTTATATCGAATAAGCCTGTAAAATCCTGTAGTCGGTCCTGACCTTGAATATTTTTTGCATTTATACTTCTAATTTCCACTATTCTCAGTTTTCGTAAGAGTATTTTCAAAATTCAAAAATAACGATTGTTTGTTTGGACAGAGTTGTATCTTCTGATATTAATACAAAGTAAAGCTGTATGGTACGAAAACTGAATCTAACCACACTGCTCGTAGGCCTGACTTTAGGTGAGTGTGTTAAAGCGCTGACCAAAAAGTGCAAGTACGAGTGTATGTGAAGGTTCATGGTTCAAAACCTCACGGCCGCCCTAAGTAGAAACATTTTCATATAGAAACAATCTATTCAATTAAAACATAACAATTATCACAATGTTCAATAAAAATCGCTGATGAAGGCTGAAATGCCAGAAACCGGTCCGATTAAGAATACAGTGCAGTTATGAATTTTTGAAATATATGCTTTCTTCTTCTTTACCACGCACCATTTAAACAAAATTAAAATTTGCATATTAATTACAGTAGTAATTGCAATATGTCTGAAAAATGACTATAAATTTAACAAACAATATAATTAAGTCCAATCAACTTTATACAAAAATTTTCGTCTTCAACTAAATTAGAATCGGTGTAATAGACCTGTAAGTCTACGTAATTCATGAGATTCCTCTCATTGTAAATGAACGAATAATTTTACTGGCACTTACAGTTGCCATACAGCGTTGTTGAGTTGTAAACAAAAACAATTTTATTAAAGAAGTATAATTCCCAATGTGGCAATTGGAAGCAGTTCGTTATTCAAAATACTTTATTTATTGATTCTTAATATTAGTATAGCCCAGCACTCGAAATTCGAGTGCAAATTCTAGGAAATATTTGTATTTTACTTTAAGCTAATCAGTCTCTTTTATGCGCTATGCGAAATAAAACAAAGTTATTGTTTCCATATTTCTCCCAACGTTTCTCTGGTTTATTTCCAGCATTTTCAGGGGTGTATATTTTTTTTAATTTATTATCCAAGTGACATTTTAATTCTTATTACTGTTTTTACATTTCGTCAATTATTGGGCAGGTACATTTGAATTACGAAAAAAAAATGTTATTTTGTATAAATTATAACTCTATAATATTAATAGGCTAAGCGATTTCTTGTGACCAATGTTTTCTTCTACCGTCTTATCCCGATTTTGGCCAAACGCATCTTATGGAAAGGTATTTCTTTTTAGCCGTTTTGTAGATTTACAGATTTTTAAATTTTATCCTTTATTTTGAGTAAATTGCATTTAAAGTTGCTAATAACACATACATAAAATTATACATATTTATTAAATTTGTTAATGTGTTTTCTTCAATCACAATAATAATAAAACATAAAAGTGTTGGTTTGTGAATTGGCTAAGTTTAAAAATAAATCTGCCTAGAAATTGCACTCAAATTTATGCTAGTTATGAATTATTGTACTAATTAATTTTATTTAAAACAGTGGCAAAGCTTGCACTGATGTTGTCGTTATCTTTTTTTCTGTTTACTGTCAAGGAAATATTATTTTTTCATTGAATTTTTGTCTTCCAATGTTTTTTTAATCTATATATATAAAAATTTATGAATATTTAAATGAGCCTAAAGGTATGTTAATCAATTTTAGCAATTCACAATTTAACACAGAGCGTCTGATATATAATTTAAATTATTCGCATTAATAGGGTGTAACGAATTATGGCAAAATTATACTTTACGGGGCGCACCGCCAAAAAAAAATGGAAAATGACCCCCACCTGGAATTAATCCGGAGATTACGAAAATCGATACCAGAAGGGGGGAAAATGCCCCTGGGTGGGCCCTGGAGGCCCCAAAAAGGGACCCAAGGTTGCGAAAAAATCATGTGGTACTCAAACTTTCGGAAATTTAATGGAGATAAAAAAAAAAGAAAAAAAATTTGGGGCGTGGTCCCAATTGTCCCCAGCCCCCCCCCTAACATTGGGGGCCTGATCCATTTTATAAGTGTGGGTATTCAAATGAAAGGGAAATCCGAGGGCATTAAGAAAATCGATACCAGAAGGGGGGAAAAAACCTCTGGGGGGGGGGGACCAGGCGGCTCTCAAAATTGCGAAAAAATCATGTGGGTACTCAAACTTCCGGGAGTTTTATAGAGATAAAAAAAGAAAAAAATTTGGGGCGTGGTCCCAAGTGTCCCCAGGCCCCCCTAACAATGGGGGCCTGATCCATTTTATAATTGTGGGTATTCAAATGAAAGGGAAATCGGAGAGCATTAAGAAAATAGAATAATTTTTGGATACTGTTGTTGTTTTTTTGTAATTTTTTCGAAAACGAAAAAAAAAAAATTAAAAAAAAAAAATTTTATCGATGCAGGTTTGACAGATTATACGAGGGGGTGCTTTAATACCATGTGAGATAAGGCCACGATGGCTTTATCTCTCATTCAATAGGGTAATTTTTTTTCATTTGATTGGGAGATAAAGCCATCATGGCCTTAGCTGACATTAGCAATATTAGAAAATGGCTTTATCTCTCATTTCAGTTTTCTTATTTTTATAATTAAGAGGTAATGGTTTGCCCTTTTAGAAAATGTTAAAATTAGATGTAAACATTCCGTAAAAGGGAAAATCAATAGTTTTCTTATTTTTATTATTAAGTATTAAAATCTGGCTTCGCATACTAAAGTTTTCCTGCGTGGCGGCCTGCGGCCGCGCTTAAGGGTTTTATAAACAAGATTTATACCTAATACCGTTAATAGTTTTCATTTTACTACATTTATACCTATTACCATTAATAGTTTTCATTTTTAATAGAATCGCGCGAAAATATGAAAATTTTTGTAATAATTTTTGGAAAAATTATGTTATTTTCCTAATCCTCAAAAATTTCTCTTTCATTTGAATACCCACACTTCTAAAATGGATCAGGCCCCAAATGTTAGGGGAGGGTGGGGATGGGGACACTTGGGACCACGCCCCAAATTGTTTTCGTTTTTTTATCTCCATAAAATTTCCGGAAGTTTGAGTACCCACATGATTTTTTCGCAACCTTGGGTCCCTTTTTGGGGCCTCCTGGGCCCGCCCAGGGACATTTTCCTCCCTTCTGGTATCGATTTTCGTAATCAGCGAGTGATTTTTATTAGGATAGGGTCAAAAACGCACTTTTCGGGGCTGCGTCCAGCTCAGCCCGAATTATTATAAATATTTTATTTTATTTAATATATTTTTAACACGGATTGAACATAAATTTCATCTTTCTCAGGTTCTCCTCCATATGAACTATAACTATGCCAATTTTCAAACTTCTGCATGCCCGCATATTGCTTAAAAAGGGAACTAAAAATTTACGTTCACGTATTAATATATAGATTTTAAATTTTCAACTTCAAGTATACGGATACTTTTTCTAGCAAGTGTATGTACGTGCGTACATTTGATTAATATATTCATAGCATTAGACTTTTTTTCTACGATTTTCTTTTTTATATTCTAGTTAATCTTTTATTTCTATTCTTATTGTCTCGTTATCAGATCTTTTACTTGGTCAGATTTTTGTTTTTGTTATTTAATATTTTGTTTTATTATTATTTTCTTTTTTTTTCGTTTAATTCATAGCCTGGCTATTATCAGTTCCTTTGTAAGAAAATCATATGAAAACAATAAAGAAAAATCATATATTATATATTAATAAATAAAATTTTATGACCCATAAACATTTTTCAAATAGAAATACACAAAATAGCATATGTATACAAGAAATGTGTACATCAAATTGAATTTATATTTTTCTATCTATGTTGGTGGTATTCCTTATCACAACGAAAACTTGTTGCTATAGAATTGAATATTAGAAGAAAATAAAAAAAAATATAATAAATCGTTTAACTCCATAAAAAATTATATGAAATTTGCATTAAGCAGCAGACAGTGTTAATTACATAAAGTCCGTACTATTGAACGATCTAAATATTAATTTTGCTGGCTTTATGTTGTTAAAATAATCCTTTTGATTTATACAAAATTTAATACCATTTTTTTTAAATAGCCAACATAATGTTCCTAAATATTCCACAATTTTTTTTTTCATAAATTTGTATAATATTTAAAAAAAAACTTCATGTTTTTAATTAACAAAATCTGTATTCTATAGATTATAGATATAGATTTAGAATTTTTTAAAATTTAGTTCTATATAACTCGTAGTTGCCAATAAAATATTTGTTATAGATATTCTATATTAAGAAATTAATACCTTGAGCTCAAGGACTAATATTTTCAAAATGTTTTATTTATTTTTTCAATATTTATCTGCAAAGATTAGTAAAGATTTACACAAAATATTTAAAAACTATTGTTGTTGTGTGTCAACCGCCTCATATTTTCGAAGACGATATTTGATGAATACCGAAATATGGTAAAAATAACGAACACGATTTTAAAAAATAGTCCTTGAGCTGGAAGAAATACATAATTGCTTAATTAAAAACTAATTGATTGAATTTAATATCACATTTTATTTACAAAAACAATTATTATTATTTTTATTTATTTTTATTTATTTGATATTTATTACAATTCAAATTATAATAAATCTTAAAGCTAAAGCACTAGCAACTCAGGCTATTGGCTTGAGTTTATGTAAAGAAAAGATAAAAATTGAAATAAGTTAATTATTAAGTCTACTCTACAAGAAGAATTATTTAAATTTCATTTTGAATATTAAAGTGTTTGAGAAATTCATAGGTAAAATTAACATTATCCTCAGTTGGATTTTTCAATAAATTTATAATGATGTCTGAGTCACATATGCGTAGGCGGGCGAAGGGAGGGACAGTCTACTAGGAGATGCATTATTGATAGCGTTGAGTTGTTGCGGAAGAGACACACAGATTGTGGATCCCCTGTTAATATATGTTGGTGTGTAAGTTTAGTATGTGTTAATCGAATCCGAGTGAAACATTTATTTTTAGAGCAGTTAGTAGAGGATGGAAGCTGAAGTGATATTTTGTTGATTCCTTTTTAAAGATGGTTATAACTTTCCCATTTCCGGAATGGAGTAATTTAGATTTTCAATGAAAGTTCTTGTTATAAAACTTTTTGTAAGTAGGGTAAAGGAAAATGTTGAGAGTATATTTGTTCCTTTAGCTGCTATGTCTGTGGCTTCATTCTCTTTAATTCCCATGTGGCTTGGAACCCACATTAGTTTAACTTTTTGATGTGAAAACATCTATACGCGCAGGGGGTAAATTTCTATTTCACAATACAATCACAAAAACAGCGTATCATGTAATACGTAAGGCAAAATCGGTGTAACTTATGATTGTATTGGTGAAAAAATTATGATATGTAATAACCTGTTTGAAAATGAAAAATGAAAAGAAATGAAAAATGAAAAATTAGAAATGAAAAATAAAAAATAAAAAATGAAATATAAAAATGAAAAATTAAAAATGAAAATTAAAAAAAAAATTAAAAAAAATTAAAAATGGAAAAATTAAAAATAAAAAATTAAAACTGAAATATAAAAAATGAAAAATATAAAATGAAATATGAAAAATAAAAAAGAAAAATTAGAAATGAAAAACAAAAAATAAAAAATAAAAAATGAAAACTTAAAAATTAATAATAAAAAATGGAAAACAAAATGAAAAAAAATGAAAAATGCAAAATAAAAAATGAAAGATTAAAAAATTAAAAATAAAAAATTAAAAGTAAAAATAAAAAATGAAAAATGGAAAGTAAAATATAAAAAATTAAAAATAAAAATGGAAAATAAAGAATTAAATATGAAAAATGAAAAATAAAATATAAAAAATAAAAAACTAAAAATGAGGAATGAAAAACGAAAAATTAAAAATGAAAAAAAAAGCAAATAAAAAATGAAAAATTAAAAATAAAAAATTAAAATAGAAAAATGAAAAATGAAAAATATAAAATGAAAAATAAAAAATGAAAAATAAAAAATTGAAAATGAAAAACAAAAAATGAGAATAAAAAATAAAAAATGTAAAATTAAAAATAAAAAATGAAAAAAAAAACCAAATTAAAAATAAAAAAAGAAAAATAAAAAACGAAAAATTAAAAATTAAACGGTTGAAATAATAAATAAAAATAAATATTTTTGTACTAGCAGAACCCCTGCAATTGATTGCTATAAGTGATATATATGACGCTTTCTGTTTGATATTAAAAATTTGCCATAAAAAAAATCTTTAATTACTAGATGATTACACATCTCCCCTGTGATCGGACTCTCATGACTTTTTTTTATTCATTTGGATTAGTTTTTACTGAATTAAAATAATAGTTCCGTTTTTATTTTTTGTGTTTTTGGTTGCTTGGAACACTGACTGACTGTGAGTACAAATGATAAATTTTTTTGTTTTTCAATATAGTGGATAAAGACTTCAAAATTCCAATTAAAGTTTACTAGAATAACCCAGCACTCGAAATTCCATTGCAAGTTCTAGGAAATTTTATTATGTGAAATTCAATGAACTATGAATTGGCTAAAATTGCTTAGCATACCTTTTGGCTCTTATAAAATTATTTATCATTAATGTTATATTTTATTTAATATAATATATTTTTAACAGATATTATACATAAATTTTAAAATTCTGCACTTCTCGTCCATATGAACTATAACTATGCCAATTTTCACACTCCTCCGTGCCCCCATTATGCTTAAAAAGGGAACTAAAAATTTACCTTCACGTATTAATATATAGATTACAAATAATTTCAAAATATTAAAAAAAAAAAAAATTATACGATTTGACTATATATATATAACTTGATTGTTATTTCGACCTTTTTGTTGTAATTTTTATATAAAAATATGGCCTCAAGCTTAACTACATATATGTAAAATATACAGAATTGCATTGAAAATTAAAAACACAATATTATTTGTAGATCTCATATGCTACAATATAGATTATGATTACCTCCAGAATAATTTTGATTCGAATAATCGAATCAATTAAAATGTAAAATTTAAATTATTCGAATCAATTTATATCGATTATAAAAAAAGCTTTAAATATAAAAAATGTTAACAAAAATTTTCAATTTCTGCTGATGTTACTAATATTTGAAACGAAAATAGCTTTTTACTCAGTTTATATATCGACCGATTACTTATACGTGCTATTTTAGTATCTGCTCAACGATAGCGTTCTAGGGATTGAGCCGAAATAAAGTTTTTTTTTTTTAAAGAATTTGTAATATTCTTCGAGGTCAAAACTAATTTTGTTTCTCTGTTTAATCTGGGAATTATTACAGCATCACCTTTTTATCAAAGGAATAGGAGCACTATCTCGTTTTATTAAAAACTAACAGAATGAATTTTAGCATGTAGAGTATTTGAAGATTATATACCTTAATTGGATAATAATTGCGTAGAAATTTTGACAAATAGGCTTAAATGTCAAATTTCGATTAACCAATAATTCGAACTAACTTATATCGCTTACTCATTCAGACATAATAATGGACATAGCTTACAGGACAGGACAGACCGGAACAGGTCCTCAAGTTCTAATTTAATAAGAAATTTGTAGAATTAACTTTTTCCTAAATTTTTTTACTCCATTTATATTAATTCGTAGTGTCTGCTTGTCTGTTTGTCGACAAAACTTTGCAGCAATTTTTAACCCAGACTCGCGGCGACGATAAAAATGATCTGACATATATTTTTTTTTTTTAATTTTAGAATTTTTGGCATTGATATTTTATTTGTTTATGTTTCATTTTCAATCAATCAATTATTTCATTATATGATGGTAATTTAATTTACAAATAAATGGTGTTTTATATACATATACTAGCAGATTCCAGACCTCGAAATTTGAGCGCAAATTCTAGGAAATTTTATTTTTTCATTAAATAAAGACCCTAAAAGTATGCTAACAATTACAGCCTATTCACAAATCAACACAAAAAAGAAACTCATTTTTATTACAAACACATTAACAAATTTAATAAACACACACATAGCATTCTATAATTTTATGTATGTGTTAGTAGCAACTTTAAATGCAATTTACTCAAAATAAAGGAAAAAATTTAAAAATCTTCAAATTTGCAAAACTGCTAAAAAGCAGTAGCTTTCAAATGATATACGTTTGGTCAAAATCGGCATAATACGGTAGAACAAAACATCGGTCACAAGAAATCGCCTAGCATATTAATATTATAGATTAAAAATTCTATGAAATATTTTGTTCTTAAAATTTTTATCTCAATTGCGTTGTATATTTCTAGTCTCAATAAACAACGCAAATTTAGTGAATATAGTTAAGCCTATAGCCAGGCCTTTGTTATGTTACACAATTTTCAGATCATTATTATGTTTAAAAATATACGATTAATTGAATTAATTCTAAAGTTGAGTTTGTTTGCTACTGCTTTTCCGTGATTTTTCATGCATAAAATTTTACTGGATCATTTTTTTTTTCATTATTAATTTCTTCAATAACCTTTAAATTTAGCACACAAAGTACGTTGCAAATTTTGAAATTTTTTCCAATTTTTAATATTTCATTTCAATAGTATAAACCACATTGCATTATGGCCTTTTGCTAAAAATATAAACAAAGAAATAATTTTTGTAAATTCTTTTTTTATATTTCGATTTAAATTTCTCCATAATTTTGTGCATGTGTGTTAATTATACCCTATACCACTATGTGGTTTGGGTATAATGACTTTGTGCTGCTATTTGTAACAACCAAAAATAGTTGACCTAGACCCATCTTTAATTATACCGATCAAATCAGAATCACTTTCTGAGTTGATTTAACAATGTCCGTCCGTCCGTCCGTCCGTCCGTCCGTCCGTCTGTGTGTCCATGTAAAGCTTGTAATCAAACTACAGGTCGCAAATATGAATATATTTTGATGAAATTTGGTATATAAGCTTTTATCGGCCATGGGATGAACGCTATTGAAATTGGTGAGAATCGGTCCATGTTCAGACCTAGCCCCCATACAAATTACCCATATGAAATCGACATAAATTGCCATAAGATCCAAATTGTCATATAGATCTTACTCAAATTGGGTTTGTATGCGTTCATTACATCCACTAATGAGTAGTCCAAAAATGATCCCTGTGACCCTATATAGAGCTGCTTCCCGATCTTCACTTAAATCTATTAAAAAGCAAAAATATTGCACTGATTCTTCTCAAATTTTGTTTGTACATGTTTTTGCAAAATCCAAGAGACTTTACCAAACATGATCAGGATCGGTCCATTTTTGGACCTAGTCCCTTTATAGATATAGCATCCGATATGAACTTTTTCATATCTGCAGCCAAAAAAATTAATAAAAATCCCACTCAAATTTGGTTTTTGCTTATTTTCAATGTCCAGTTAGTTGGGCCTAAGAGATAAGGTTTCTAAACGCATGGTATAGGGTATCGTATAGTCGGTCTAGACCGACTATAATTTTCTTACTTGTTTTGTTATGATGACTTTTTTGTCCTTTAAAAATTGGGTTAAAATATCTGAAAAAATATATTTACAAAACAAATATATATATGTTGTTTTATTTGGATTTGTGTATTTGTTTCACATATATCATTATTACTAATTGTATTGATTTGAATGAAACCTAAATATTGCGTTCAAAATTGTAGTTTAGAAAAATAAACATGTGTTGAACATGCAATCAAAATGAAAAAACTCTAACATATAAAACACAGGCGAAAATAAATATTAGGGGTATAACTTTTTCATGATTTTAGAAAAGCTCTAAAAGATTAAGCACATATTCTTTAATAATGCTTATTAAATTGAATTTGCCTTTTTCTTGGGTTAACTATAAGTTAGAATTTAGATTTCAGTCCTCTTTTCCTATACACCTTTGTAGGGAGTAACTACATAGATTCTAACGAGGAAACCGTTTACGGTATCTATAAACATTGCTTTTTTTTTTGTTAAGTCTATGGTAAAACCTTACAGACTGTTAAGTATAATACAAAGAAAAAAAAATAATATATACAAATCATTAAATCAGAAATTTGAGATTATTTATTTAAAAATAATATAATATTGCGTTTAATAATATTATCATTTAAAGAAAAATCAATTAAATTGTATACATCATTGAAATCATGGCATATTCTTCTCACTGGATCAGCATCGGCAAACTTTTGACAACAGATTGGGATAAACAGTGGAGTGTAAAAACGTGTTGACCATGTCGGAACGTTGACGGAGATGTTGTCCATAAGAAAATTTGAGATAAGTCGCCTCGAATTAAGTTAATTAAAAACATAACATTAAGCATTGTTCTTCGGATTTTTAAAGACGGCAGGTTAATTTGAGAAAGTCTAATTGCATATGATAGCAAATTAACAAAACTTGGATAAGAACGTCTAAAGCAGAAAAGGAGAAATTGCTTCTGGACCGATTCAATTTTGGCACTGCGAATATTAGATAGTGGATCCCAAATAACAGACCCGAATTCTAAAATTGGTCTTACTAGGGAGATGTATAGTTGTTTGGTAACTGTAGGGTCATTGAATTCCTTTGCCCATCTTTTAATGAAGGCCAGTACATCACGTACTTTAATAATTATCATCGAAATGTGTTGAACAAACTCTAATTTGGCATCTAAAAGAACACCCAGATCCAGGATATTATTTACTTGTTCCAACTGGTAATCTCCAAATTTGTAACAAACAAATGCACCTAATTTTCTAGTGAAGTGCATGTGTTTACATTTTTTAAATTTAATTCCATTAAATTTAATAATAAAAATTATTTAGATCGTGTTGTAGACGAATGTGTTCACAATAATTCTTTTAGCTTAAGAAAATCTTTACGTCATCAGCATATATAAGAACATTTGAGGATTTTATTATACTTGGTAGATCATTTATGAAAAGAGTAAATAAAATTGGTCCAAGATGACTTCCGAACACCAGATTTAACTATAATATTCTTTGAAGTAGTATTATTAAAACTAGCAGATTCCAGCCTTCGAAAGGCGAGCGCAAATTCTAGGAAATTTTATTTTTCATTAAATAAAGACCCTAAAAGTATGTTAATCAATTATAGCCAATTCACAAATCAACACAAAAAACAAACTCATTTTTATTACAAACGCATTAACAAATTTAATAAACACACATATAGCATTGTATAATTTTATGTTTGTGTTAGTAGCAACTTTATATGCAATTTACTCCAAGTAAAGGAAAAAATTTAAAAATATGTAAATCTGCAAATCGGCTAAAAAGAAATACCTTTCAAACAATATACGATTGGTCAAAATCGGGATAAAACGGTAGAACAAAACATCAGTCACAAGAAATCGCCTAGTCTATTTATATTATAGATAAACACGTTGATTTCTGTTGATCAAGTTAGATTTTATCCAGCTTATGCTGTTTGCAGTAAAGTCCATCAAATATAATTTTTTGAGTAAAAGATCATGATGTACTTTATCGAAAGCTTTACTGAAGTCAGTATACAGCCCGTCGGTATGTAGCCCATTGACGAAACCCTGATTTACCAAAGTTGTAAGTTGTAAAATATTAGTTGAAATAGAGCACCCCTTACGAAATACATGCTGTGAGTGTGAGATTATAGAAGAAATTTGATGACAGAGATAATCCGTTAAACATTTTTTAATGTTTTTAAATGTTTTGGTGATAAATTGTTGTATTAATAAATTGTTTTCATATTTTTATTCATAAATAGAGGAGCTCCAGACGAAGTTGACATATAATCGACGAAACGTCGAGCAAAATTGTAATAAAATTGACTTTTAATTACATAAAACTTTAGGCCTTATTACCTTAAGAAAATAATACACTCAATTTTTCAAATAGTTTGGGAATAGCACAAAGCTTAGCTATTTCTCTATAGTTAGCTTCATTCGATTTGTTTCCAGATTTAAATAAAGGAACAATATATGAATCTTTCCATAATGTAGGAAAATACCCATGTTTATTGATTGAATTAAGTAAAATGCATAATGGAACAGCCAAAGGAATATCGTCAGGTCCTCCATTAGTAGAATTCTTAAATGTTTTTAAGTTATTTTTGAAGGAAATGAAATTTATAGAAGGAAATGAAATTGATTGATGTTCCATAACTGGAAATGGATATATGTTTGAAATGTCATATTGAACATCAGAGTAAGTTGTGCTAAAAAACCAGCACATATCGCCAATTACTACATCATCACGGGATTCACGATTAAGATACTTCATTTCAGTTGGATATCCAGTAGATTTCCTTTTAGAGTTTAAAAATTTATATAATGATTTTGGATCTCTCTTCAAATTTACTTTCATAGTTTCCATGTAATTCTTATAAAGTTTTGTATTTAGAATATTATACTCTGCACGTGTAACTGAATATTTCGTATAATCAGATAAAAAACCACACACTTTATACTTTTTGTGTCGTTTATTTTTTAAGTTTTTAAGACTCGACAATTGTTTTGTGCTCCAAGGAGGGCCAGAGTGGTTGAAAACAGTAAACTTCGGGATACATTCATTCATATAAAATAGAACAGTTTCGTAGAATAACTTGATCGTTGTATCGATTGATGTGGGAGAACCAGATATAGAAAATAATAATTGGAGCCAATCAGTATTGCTGAAGTGATAATTTAAATCATTGTAATTTGCTCTTTTGAAACAAAAAACTTTTAATTTATTTGATTTACACTTTGAAACAAATGGCAAATTCAAATTTAAATTTAAACTAACAAGATCTGCGCGAGTTAAAGAGTAGTTTATTGGCTCATTAACATAAATTAAGTCTAAAATCCTTTCATGATCATTATGAACACCATTAATTTGAAAAAGACACAAGTCCGATAAATTATTTATGAAATTATCGTTATCTTCATTTGACACCGTAGGAGTATAGAGGCTTGCAGACTATTTCTATCCTAATTAGATGTAAATTTTTTTAATATTTTTTTAATGCGTTTCGTGCACTCATAAAAAGCTACAGTCTATTTTAGAAATAATATAAATAAAATTATTATAAGCAATAAAATCTTGCATTACAGCAAAGATAAGGTCCTTCGAACCTCGATCATTATAGTCGAATAGATGATTTCAAGTTATGAATGAATCTTATATTAGTTTGTTGTTCAAAAAATTTACCTATGAAACCTGATGTAGATAAAGATTTTTGTTTTTAATATTTTTATTTATGGAAAAAACCGAAATTCTCTATTTTAGCGATCGATCCCCTCACTTGTTTTAAATTCTAATATAAAATTTCCGCTAGTTGAATATAAAAAATTTTAAAAAATTCTGAAAGATTCCACAAAACAAATTATTTTGTTATACACACCACTTTTTCGTTTCTATTTGATTATCTACTAATATTCATTGACTGAACTGTACTTGTTTTTTACTATTTTGTTCGTCTTCCTATCCACATTCTCTGCGAAAAAATTTAAACTCTGAGAATTTACCGTTACATTTTTCTGTTCATTTCATTTTAGTTTGCTTCAAATTCTAATGCATTTTCTGTTTCACTTGAATAGCACATTTGCGTTTAAGTTTGTTTTACGTCGTGCAGATCATCGGCAAGATAAAGTAAACCATTATTTTGAATATTTAAAATATATTTTAATAATCTATATATATAAAATTATTTTCTGTTTGTTTGTTTGTTTGTTTGACAAATTTTTATTTTTCAACGGATTTTCCTGAAATTTTGTGCACACGATCTCCATACCCCAGGAAAGGTCGCCATACACTTTCTACCGGCCACGCCTACTTTCACGCCCACTTTTTATGTAAAATTCATTTTCTGTTTTATTCATATTTGTTCACTGTACAAATTTTTATTTGTTAACAGATTTCTCTGACATTCGGTACACACGATCCCTGTACTCCAGCTAAGGTCACCATATACTTTTTATCGACCACGCCTACTTTTACGCCCACTTTTTATATACAATTCATTTTCTGCTTTTTTGGTATATTTGTTCGCTATAAAAAATTTTTATTTTTCAACGCATTTCTCTGAAATTTGGTAGACACGATCTTTGTACCCCAGGCCAAGTCACCGGGTGATTCTTTCGGCCGTACTTTTACGCCCACTTTTTGTATACAATTCGTTTTCTGTTTTTTGGTATATTTGTTTGCTATATAAATTTTTATTTTTCAACGGAATTCTCTGAAATTTAGTACACACGATCTCCGTACTCCAGTAAATGTCGCCATATGCCTCGTACCGGCCACGGCTACTTTAACGCCCACTTTTTCTATACAATTCATTTTGTTTTTTGGTATATTTGTTCCCTATACAAATTTTTTTTTTCAACCGATTTCTCTGAAACTTGGTACACACAATTTCTCTGCTCCAAGGAAGGTCGACATATTCTTAGTACCGGTCACGCCTACTGTTACGCCCACTTTATGTATACAATTCATATTCTGTTTTTTGGTACATTTGTTCGCTACACAATTTTTTTTAAACGGATTTCTCTGAAATTTTCTACACACGATCTCTGTACTCCAGAGAGGTCGCCATATGATTCTTGCCGGCCACGCCTACTTCTACGCCCACTTTTTATACAAAAATAATTTTCTGTTTTTTGGTATAGAAAAAAATAATTTTTTGTTCACTATAGAAATTTTTATTTTTCTATGGATGTCTGAAATTTGGTCATACGATCTCTATACTACAGGGAAGGCCACCATATGCTTCTTACAGGCAACGCCTACTTTGCGCCAACTTCTATGTATATAAAAGTTATTTTTTTCCTTTTATTTGTTTCTTTATTTGATTGATATACAAACTTTTATTTTTCAATGGCTTTCTCCGAAATTTAGTATATATTCCAGGGAAGGTCGCCATATGATTTTTACCGACCACGCCTACTTTTACGCCCAATTTTCATAAAAAAATTCATATTTTGTTGTGCGGTATATTTTTAAATTTTTACATATTTCTATTTAATGAATTTTGTTAAATATTTATTTTAGTGAACATTTGCATACTGCTCTCAATATATGTCCTACAATAAATGCATTTAAAATGAGTATTCTTTTCATTAGCTTCATTTCGTTGCGCGAAAGCTACGCGCAGGGGGAATACAGCTTAGCTAGAATATCGGAATGATCTGAAAAATATATTTTGACAATTAAAATAAGTTGGCAACAGCTGCGCGGCAGCACAGGTGTGGTTGCCAAATGCGCGTAAGCGGCGCACGGCGCGCGACCGCGGACTCGGACGCGACGCGCTCTCAGAACACAGCTCAGCTAAAATATCGCAATGCTCTAAAAAATATGTTTTAGGAATTAAAATAAGTAAACGAGAACTAAGCGGAGGCACGGGTAGTAGCTGCGAGGAAGCGGCGCGAGGCGCGCGGACGCGGACGCGACGGATGCGGACGCGACGCGCTCGCGGAACACAGCTCAGCTAAAATATCGCAATGATCTGAAAAATATATTTTGGCGATTAAAATAAGTTGACAACAACTTCGCGGCAGCACGAGTGTGGCTGCAAAACGCGCGGAAGCGGCGCGCGGTGCGTGATCGCGGACTCGGACGCGACGGATGCGGACGCGACGCACTCCCGGAACACAGCTCAGCTAAAATATCGCAATGCTCTAAACAATATGTTTTAGGAATTAAAATAAGTTAACGAGAACTAAGCGGCAGAACGGGTAGTAGCTGATAGGTAGCGGCGCGCGGACGCGGACGCGACGCGCTCGCGGAACATAGCTCAGCAAAAATATCGCAATGATCTGAAAAATATATTTTGGCGATTAAAATAAGTTGACAACAACTGCGCGGCAGCACGTGTCTGGCTGCCAAACGCGCGGAATCGGCCGCGACTCGCTCGCGGAACACAGCTAAGTGAAATGTCGTATGATAAATTTTATCTACGTATGTGAAATAATTACCTGTTGATCAAAATACGCCACACATATACTATAAGCAGTTGCTTAAAGAAGCCTTGCGACACAATATTAAACGTTGCATTAGTCTTTCATTTCTGAAACTTGAATTTGACATCTCTGCTCAATGATGATCACTTATTGAATGAAGTAATTCAATTTTTAAAAGTTTTGATTCCTTTAATTTGCGAACCATTCCGTTATATTTGATGTTTATAAATAAACTGAAAAAAAAACTTAAAGCGATTTCGCAACTTATTTTTGAAGCATTTTTGCTGCAGCATCTTATAAAAAACATCTAAATTAAAAAATCAGAAAATGTTTAATTGAAATAAAAAATTAATTTACTGCCCATACAAATTTTTGGGGAGAAAGTTCATTTTATTGGGGAATTTGTTAATTGGGGACTAAGTACTCAGCGCCTGCTAAGCATAGTGAACCATTTTTCAAGTCAAAGGCCTTTTTATCCCGGGCAAGACCGGGTAAAAACAGCTAGTATTCAATAATAATGGGTCGTGGTACAGCCTTAACGAACGAGGAACAAATTAAAGGTGCCTATTATGAGCAACTTTCGATTTTCGATTGTGATCGAATTAACTCATCGAACGAATTTTCATTTGGTATTATGGAGCACATTCGATAAAATAGCGCTATTGTGAATTTCACTCAATTGGATTATTCACAATAGTTCATATTTATCAACTGGCACTATAAATAAACATTGTTTGTTTACAAGTTTATTTAAGAAAAAAAAATAATAATTATTTATTAACCTGGAATTATGGTTCTATGATCGTCTGATGAATATGAATGCTTCGTCATGAGAGTTGCTTCCAACATTTTGGAAATGGATTCCACTACATGAGTATGCGAGGTTTTAATAGATTTATAGAAAATTTTCGACTGCAAGGAGGCGTTCTTGGAATTGCTGTCTACTACAGATGAACAGCTGCGGCAATGCACACAAGGCAGATCAATCTCATGAAATTAAAATAATTTACAACTTATATTTTCAATAAGTTTTACAAACATCCAGCATCGAAAGCAAAATTGTGTTCGACTGAAAATTCATTGTACAATGAAATTTGGACTGTGCTGCCAGCTCATAATACGATCTTGACATTCGATAGTCGATGTTCGATAGCCAGATCGCAGGTCGAATGCAACTCATAATAAGGGTCAAAATAAAAACTTATCAGGAATGTGACCTCTCTGTGTCTGAAATAGCAAAAAAAAAATAAAAATTGGCAGAAGTAGAAAAGTCGTATATAATTTTATTCAGAACAGCTCAAATTATAGAAAATATATGAAAGGTCGCGTAAATAGTGTACTTTCCAATGCAGATAAGCGATCTATACTGCGCGAGACTCTGAGAGTCCCAAACATCTGAAGCACCTAAAGTTAAACAAAAACCACCACTCGCCCCTCTACATAAAAAAGCTCGGCTTAGTTTCTGTAGAAACTACATATCATGGAAGACAGAGTGGCAGCGCTTTGTATTCTCTGAGGAGAAAAAATTTAATTTCGAGGGCCCTGACGGGTATAACTATTACTTCCGTGATTTATGAAAGGAGACCCATCAATTGGAGCATCTACACAGCAGAGTTGACGGGGTTATGTCTGGAGAAACATATCCTAGTTTTGTACGTGCGAGCTTCAATTTTTGACTCCCAAGATGAACGCGCAATCATTCAAAGGAGTTTTGGAAAAGGCTTTTCCCCCACTAGAAAGTCTTTTTGGGATTTTGCAATGGACTTTTCAACAGGACAAGTCAAATCATGGATCGAGTTAAAAAATGTCAATCTCTTAAACTGGCCTCCATACTCGCCAGACCTTAACATTATCGAAAATGTTTGCGGGTGGTTGGCTAGAAAAGTTTATGAGTCAGGGAGACAGTTTTCTACCAAAGCTGAGATAATTCAGGATATTTGGGAAGCATGAAATTTAATTTCCCTTGACTATATTAAAAGGCTTTATGATTCCTTACCAAATTGGATTTATGAAGTTATTTTAAACATTTAAATTAGATTTATAAATTAATAATTTACATAATTTATCCAAAATAAGTTGTTTAAAATTAACCAAATAATATTTAACTAGCAGATTCCAGCCCTCGAAATTCGAGCGCAAATTCTTGGAAATGTTATTTTTTCATTAAATAAAGACCCTAAAAGTATGCTTATCAATTATAGCCAATTCACAAATCAACACAAAAAACAAACTCATTTTATTACAAACACATTAACAAATTTTATAAACACACACTTAGCATTGTATAATTTTATGTATATGTTAGTAGCAATTTTAAATGCAATTTACTCAAAATAGAGGAAAAAATTTAAAAATCTGTAAACCTGCAAAACAGCACAAACGAAATACCTTTCAAATAATATACGTATGGTCAAAATTGGGATAAAACGGTAGAACGAAACATCAGTCACAAGAAATCGCGTAGCCCATTAATATTATAGATATAGTTTAAAACAAAGTGTGCTATTGAAATGAAACAAAATGTATACGCAATTTTTAGGTTATTTACTTTGTAAGCTCTGTAACTTGAAAAATACTTAATAAATTTTGGTTTTGTTTATTTCTAATATAAACTAAATACTTTAACTATAAATTCAAGCCAAGAATTATTCTTTACTTGCATTTGTTTAAAAGCTATCGTGAAATGAAATGCATCTTGCCAACTGAAACGGAGTGTACATATAACGGAAAATTGGTTCGAGATTTGGTTATAACCCTAACGAATATACGGCATTAAAACATATAAGAATATCATTTCAATTTTTCTGCACTCAAAGAAATTTAACTAAAAGACATCCGGTTTTTTATGAAATATTTTCGCTGTTTTATGAAATATTTTTGTTCTAAAAAGTAAACATTTTAATGAAATAAATTTTTTGATGGATTTAAAACTATAAAAAAGAGCTGATGGTGTTGTCCGAATAAATTTCATTCGCTGATTATTTATATGGATTTGTGTAGTAAATGAATATTATCTTTAATAAGAGAACAACTAAATTTAGCCTCAAGTAATCATAATAAATAAACAATGTTTTGCATATATAAATAAGCTCGTTGTGATATATATATATATATTTGTATATATATATACATTAGGGTGGCCCTTCATTATATGGAGGGAAAAAATTGTTCGAATTTATAGTCTTACCCCCCTAGAAATATGCGACTAGCAAACCAACTAGGAAATACAAAGTTTTGGGTCAATCGAAAAAAATTTAGAGGGGCCTCGACGCAACTGAACATTTCAAGTGTGTTTGTATGGGGAAAATATGACTTTTTTCAGATTTAACGAAAATTTCGTTCTATAGTTTAATTTTTTCGACAAGATGTTATATGAATCGACATCAGTACTAAATTATCTCAAAAAGCTATACAAGTTCAAAATCGAATAAATCGAATGTCATGAAATGTGATGAACATTTTTTCGACTTTTACAAATTGATTAAAGCCATAATTATTTTTTGGTCTATGTACCCATAAGTACTCAGATATGAAGTATTGTTTTATTAACAGGTTGTTAACCTATTGCGAAATGAGACCAAAAATGGAAAATTTTTTTGATAAAATTTTGAAAACTCCTTTTATAAGTTTCAAAAATTTTCATAAACAAAATTTCAAAAAATGGGTCTGTCTCCCTTAGATTTTGTTAAATATATATTATGAATTAACTGTGTGAATTTATAAGTAAATTCCTCTGCTAGAATTTTTTTTACAAAGATTTTTTTTTTGCGGAGTTCGAGAAAAATGAGTTTTTTGTGAAATATTCAGTAAATGTACTCTTTCTAAATACTTTGTATCAAAAATTTATCAATTTTCTACTTTTAAATGATATATTTGATCTCAATAGCCTTGAGGTTCGGAAAAAAATAATATGACCCCATTAACACTTTTGGAATTGGGGTCACATAAGACCCATATTGTGTAAGTCCTGTTGAATTTTTAGATGCGACACTTAAAATATAATAACTAAATGTGTAGAACTTCCGCTCCTAAAATTTGGGATAAATCCGAGAACGTTAACCCATTATTTGCCAAGGCCAGCTTTCGAATTTAAGATATTTTTAAATAAAAATTACCGAAAACGAGTTTTTCTATTAAACTCGATGAAACCACTATTTAGAATTTAAGAAAAATAATTCGGTTAGTTTTTATTTATTTAACCCTTCAGTGCTCCTGGGATCAAAATAATCCATTGTGATATACCATTGCTGAAATTATCTGTTTATTGCTCGCGAATATAAATTAAAACTACTTTTAACCAATTTTGTTAAAAAATTATTTTATGTAATAAAGTAATAGTTGAATTGCTTGCGGTCCAATTTTGTGGATATTGATAAAAAACGCCAAAAAAAAATTTCAGGTCAATCGGTGAAGATTAGGGTGTGCCTCACGCCCACCAAGGTTTGACAAAAGACATATTTTCACATTAAGTTCGACTTTTATGTCTCATAGCTTATTAAATATTAATTGTACACAAAAATTGTTTAGTCAAAATTTGTTGCTACTAAAGTTACCAACAACTTTTCCCTGAATGACTTTTCTCGACATTTCCGCAAGAAATTCAACTATTACTTTATTACCTAAACCTAAAGTATTCATGAACATTTTTTTACATACTAATAATCTTTTATTATTTACGACAAAATAATATTGAGAAGTAAATATCGTCGCGAGTGTTATCTTTTCGGGTATTATCTTTACGAAGAATTATTTCTTTAGTAACAAAAGAAATAACGAAAGACTGTTTTTGATCCCAGGTTAAATCATTCCAGATTGAATTAAAATTTATTTTTCTTGTTTTTTCTTGAATCTCATTGCTCTTTTTGATTCGACTAGCTGTACATTTTATTACCGTCCATTTCGGTTTGATTTTTCGTTCATTTCTCAAAATAAGTGAACGGTTGTCTTCGTTTTGCAGATTTAGGCTAACATAAGCCTTGCCTCTTTAACGAGATATCTTCGGTTTATTTCATTCCCAATCACTATTGTCACCTATGCGTGATCATCAGACCATCATTGGTGCCAAATCTACTTATTTATTTTAAGATACGAGGTTGGGCATGACAATTTTGTAGTAGTTGAGATACGAGTTTGCATTTTGTTAAATGAGAAAAAAAACTAATAAATATTTTCATTTATAACTTTGCATAATTATGCGGCGGTATTCACTGATTACTTTTCCGGTTAAAACCCAAAAACGTAAAAAATCGAGTTACGAGGTTGCGTAAGTAAACCCTCGATATGTAACTTAAAAAAACATTGAAAGGAAGAAATTGTAAGAAAAAGTAAAATTTTTTAGAAATTGCACTCGAATTTGGAATAATAAATAATTAATAATAATCTACATATTAATACGTGAAGGTTAATTTTTAGTTCCCTTTTTAAGCAATATGCGGGCACGGAGGAGTATGAAAATTGGCACAGTTATAGCTCATATGGAGAAGAAGCTGACAATGATAAACGTTATGTTTAATCTGTCTTAAAAATATATTAAATTAAATAAAATAAAATATTTATAATAATTCGTTACGCCCTGTTAATACGAATGATTTAAATTATATATCAGACGTTCTGTGTTGAATTGTGAATTGCTAAAATTGATTATTATACCTTTAGACTCATTAAATATTCATAAATTTTATATAATTTAGGTTACTATTGAATATTTAGTATGCTGTGTTGTCTCGTATAAGTTGTTGAATTGATCGTTGAATATTGTTCCAATGCATGGGTTGTTGAATGTTTTGTATGTTGCTTTGTTTCGTATTATTTTCCGGATATATGTTGTACGTTGTGCTAGCGCGGCTGACAGGAAAAACAAGATCGAGAACTTTCTATTTTGCACAAAAGAAGCGTTACTAGACATTTAAACTATGTTCTAGGTTAATTGGTAATTGATGTTTTTGATTAATGTTGGTAACGTTGGTAATTGTTGTTTGTAATTGGCGTTGAATGTGACAGGGTGCCACATATAGATTAAAAAACATTGGAAGACAAAAATTGAATGAAAAAATAATATTTCCTAGAATTTGCACTCGAATTTCGAGTGCTGGGCTAAACTAGTAAATAAATTATAAATAATATTGCCGCCGAGAGAAACACTTTAGATTTTGAAATAGAAGATAGTCAGAGTAAACTAAATCCGGATAATATGATGGGCAACCTCACACTAAATAAATGAGCTACCTCACATTAAATTTTGCTGTTGCGTTCAGAGAAAGGGTCTTAGGTCCAACTTAATGGATAAACCAAATTTTGAATGGAATTCTTATTGGTTTTTTGTCTGCATATATGAAAAATTTCATATTGGATGCTATATTTATATGGGGATCTAGATGGGGATCTAGTCATGTCAAGTGATCCAACTTTTAAAGTCGATGTCTTCAGATCAGGATGAAATTTGCACCAAGGTTAGTCCTATTGGATAGTAGTTTAGACACAATTTTTCAACAAAATCGGTCCACAACTCCCTCAGTTAGAAGGGGTAAAAATTTGACATTTTGACCAAACAGGTGTTTTTTTTCATCCATGTAACTTTTTACCAGACAGCTATTTCTTCAGTCTTTCTGAAAAAAAATTAAAAAAAAAAAAAAAAATTTGACTATTTTTCAAAATTAAAAATTTTTTTTTTTGACGTTTTTCAAAAAACAATTTTTTTTTGGCACAAAAGAAAGCTTAGGTTTTTTCCTTTAAGAGCTTTTTGGTCGCTTAGTGGGTTGCGAGTGGGATATCTATAAAAAAAAAAATGTTTTGTAAATCAAGACAACGGTTTTTCAATTTTTAGCATATGCACTAATTTGAATTTTTTCCTATTAGTGTGTAAGTGTTTGCAAAACCCTAAAAATACAGCATACACTGAGAAACTAGACAAATTAACTTTTCCGACGGTATGTAACATACCTATCTAAAATTTCATACCTTCGATACTGTAACACTAACCTCAGGAAAAAACAAGTAAGAAAATTATAGTCGGTCTAGAACGACTATACGATACCCTATACCATGCGTTTAGAGACCCCATCTTTTAGGCCCAACTAACTGGATATAGAAAATAAGCATAAACCAAATTTGAATTGGGAATTGTTTTTAATTTTTTTGGCTGCAGATATGAAAAAGTTCATACCGGGTGCTATATTTATATGGGGACTAGGTAGAAAAATAACCCGATCCTGACCATATTTGGTAAAATCACTTATATTTTGAAAAAATATAAACAAACCAAATTTGAGAAAAATCTGTGCAATATTTTTGTTTTTTTGATAGATTTAAGTGAAGATCGGAAAGCAGCTCTATATGGGGCCTATGACTAAGAATTGTCCTATAGGGATTATTTTTTGGTCTACTGATTAATGGATACAATAAATGCATACAAACCCAATTTGACTGAGATCTATTTGATAATTTGGATCTT
Organism: Cordilura impudica; assembly: GCA_963682025.1. Taxonomy (NCBI): domain Eukaryota; kingdom Metazoa; phylum Arthropoda; class Insecta; order Diptera; family Scathophagidae; genus Cordilura; species Cordilura impudica. The sequence goes on along the minus strand of OY821517.1, from coordinate 64,479,310 downwards.
ATGGCAATTTTTGCCGATTTCATAGGGGTCATTCGTATGAAGACTAGGTCTGAACATGGACCGAATTTCACCAATTTCAATAGCGTTCATCCCATGGCCGATAAAAGGTTAAATACCAAATTTCATCCAAATATATTCATATTTGTGACCTGTAGTTTGATTACAAGGTTTACATGGACACAGACGGACAGACGGACGGACATCGCTAAATCGAATCAGAAAGTTATTCTGAGTCGATCGGTATAATAAAAGATGGGTCTAGGTCAAATATTTTTGGTAGTTACAAACAGCAGCACAAAGTTATTATACCCAAACCACATTGTGTTATAGGGTATAAAAATCTGTTAATCTGGTGGACAGCTAAAAAGAAATGCCTTTCAAATGATGCAGCTGTGGTCAAAATGCGATTAAAACTGACACAATAGCATCGATAACAAGAAAACGCCTTGCATATTATTATTATAGATAATAAATAAACAATAAATAATATTGCCGCCGAGAGCAAATACTTTAGATTTTGAAATAGAAGACAGTCAGAGTAAACTAAGTCCGGATAATATGATGGATGAGGTAGCTCATTAAATTTTGCTGTGGCGCCTTAACGCTACTCTATACCATGCGTTCAGAGAAAAGGTCACAGTTCCAACTAATTGGATATAGAATATAATATATATATTTCCTTTTATTTATATAAATTAATTGACAGTATAAATATCTTCAAATTATATAAAAGTTCATGTTGAACATAGGGCGTCTGTAAATTCTCTCCATTTTATACGATCGGCGGCTAAAGACTTGATTTGGTTCCACGATTTGTTGCAGCTTTCGACTTCTCTTTTAACCATTCTTACCCAGGTATTTCGGGGACGACCTGGTAGACGATGACCCTGAGGGTTCCAGTCAAGTGCAGCTCGTGTGATTTCGTTACTTGGTCTGCGTAGTATATGGCCTATCCAAGACCATTTGCGACGTTTAACCTCAATCTCGATTGGTACACACTTTACCATACATAAAAGCTGCTCATTTGTTACCCAGCAGGGCCAGAAGATCCGAAGGATTTGTCTAAGGCATCGGTTAACAAAAGTTTGCAATTTCCTTTGGGTGGTTTGCGTTGTGCTCCAGGTGGTGCAACCATAGAGAAGGGCAGATTTTACGCTGCAGTTAAAGATTCTAAGCTTTGTGGCTTGGGAAATGTTGTTGGCACGCCAGACTTTGTGCAGAGAGTGGAATGCGACTCTAGCTTTGTTGATGCGGTCTACTATATCTACACCGGAGCCACCGTCTTTGGTAATACGGCTTCCTAAATAGCAGAAAGAGTCAACATCTTCAATTACGGATCCATTAATTGAGAGAGGATTTGAGTTGTTGGTACCAACCCGCATAAGTTTCGTTTTATTGACGTTTATCTTGAGACCAACTTTTCTGGCATTCCTATCAAGGCATATGAGCTTTTGTTCTATATCATCGAATCGGTGAGCCATTAAACAAATATCATCTGCATAGTCGATATCGTTTAAACGTTCGTGTAAGTTCCATCGTATACCGTTAGGGGCCTCGGTATTTGTTTGTTCCATTACTCCATCTAGGAGGATAAGGAATAATGTGGGAGACAATACGCAACCCTGTCTTACTCCTGCATTGTATGAAAATGATTGGCTCTCTTGTCCTTCAGATCTTACTCTACATTCAGCACCATTATATAGCTCGCGAATGAGTTCAATTATCTTATTGGGAACACCTTTGCTCCTCAGCGCTGCCCATATAGATGGCCTGTATACAGTGTCAAAGGCACGTTCAAAATCAACAAACAGCATATACAAATGGCTGTTATATTCTTGCGACTGTTCAATAATAATTCTGAGGGTGTTAATATGGTCTGCACATGATCTTCCTGGCCTGAAACCGGCTTGCTCTTGGCGCAGAAGTGGTTCAATGACTGGTGACATTCTTTGTAATAGGAGTAGAGCCATTACCTTGTTTATGACGTTTAGTAATGTTATCCCTCGCCAGTTTTTACAATGGCTAAGGTCACCTTTTTTTGGGATGGTAACGATCACACCAGTTTTCCAGCTATCTGGTATTCGATTACTTATCCATGCAGCCTGTAGAGTTGGCGTGAGAGCTTCTGCAACAGGGGTAGCACCATATCTAAGTAGCTCAGCTTGCACTGTGTCGGGACCGGCGGCCTTAGAATCTTTCAGCTTGAGTAAAATTGAGAGAATTTCTTGGAGTGTTGGTGGAGATGTTATTATTTCTCTACATGGGTTACGTCGTCGAGAAAGCCAGGGACAGCTGCTAATATCAAAATCAAAAGTGTTATTTTGAGAGCTCCCAGAACTGGAAAAATTCCTGCCAGCGTTGCAACTTCTCTTCAGGTGTTGTGAGATCACGACCATGCTGATCTTTAAGCATTGAGGTGTTTTTTATATTCTTGCCTCCAAGATGTTTTATAGCATTGTAAACACCGCGCATGTTGCCTATGTTGGCCGCTTGTTCAGCTTCCTCGGCTATGCTGTTGTAGTGGCGTTCTCGATCCGCCCGAACTAGGGATTTAACAGCTTTTGCGCATTCCCGGTAGTTTCTCTTGGCCACAAGTTTAGCATCCGGTGTCTTGGATCTAGTTACGATATTGTTCAGGCGCTTGCGATTTGCAATTTCGTCCCATGACTCTTCGCTTATCCAGGGCTTATGATTTTTCCTTCTAACACCAAGGATTGCTTTAGCGGTTTCACTGCAGCTATTAGCTATGGTTGTCCATGAATGCATCTCCCTGTTATTTAAACGGAGTGCATCAGAGAGAGTAGAACAGTAACGATCGGCCACTCCCGGGTTTCGAAGACGAGACGTGTTGTATTTTACCGCACCCTTTTGTGTGTTGATTGCCGCTGGACGAAGTTTAAACGTGCCTACCAAGAGCTTGTGGTCACTGTCTATATCTGCACCCCGTCTTGTTTTTACATCTAATAGGCAGCCAAGAAATAGCTTGCTGACCATTATATGGTCAATCTGGTTGCGCGTGAAGCCATCAGGGGATTCCCAGGTATACTTGTGTATGTTTTTGTGAATAAATTTCGTACCACCAATAAATAAACGATGGCGAGCGCACAAGTCCACGAGTCTTTCGCCGTTTTCATTTCGGGTATCTCCCAGTCCTTGAGATCCCATAACCGCCTGTAGGTTTACGTTATCACATCCTACCTTGGCATTAAAGTCGCCGAGCAAAATTTTTAAGTCACCACCCGGTGTCGCCTGTAGCACAGCTTCAAGTTGGCTATAAAAGTTATCTTTAGCATCATCGTCGGCTGGTTCTGTCGGTGCGTAGCACTGGATCACGGAGATTTTGCGAAATTTTGAATTAAAACGAGCCGAGATGATACGATCTGATACAGCTGCATAGTTTATGAGGGCTTTATTTGCCCTTGGGGAGAGTACTAAGCCAACACCGTTGATACGTTTCTCGGAGTTACCAGAGTAGATAGAGGTATTGCCATTTAACGTACGCGTGGAACCGTTGTTTAACCATCTAACTTCACTTAGGCCGAAAATTTCTATTTTGTAGTTCTTCATTTCATTACAAACTTGTTCAAGTCTTGATGGATCGGAGAGAGTTCGTATGTTCCAAGTTCCAATCATTATCCGTTGTTTAAAGCCAAATTTCGTTATCATGGTGGGGGATCGTGTTGAATTATTTGTAGACGTTTCAGTAATAAGATATTTTTTACGAGAGAGGGTTATTAGCCCGCAGCTCAACCTACTTGAAGGCTAGGGACCTTAAAAACAAAAGTTTGGCATTGGTTAATTAAATGGCGCCAATATTTCGCCATGTCGAATGGAGCCTCTACGGCACTCAGGATTTAAAGATACACATTGCCAGGCGTGTCCACCTGAGACCCTCTTCTCCATTCCGCTGAACTGTCCGCCACTGCTTATTCAATTCACAGTTACCCTTCACACTGCATGGTAGGGTTGTCAACTATCCGCAACCTGTGGAGGCGTCCCATAGCACTTCAGCTGTGCTTCCTTAAAAGGGTTTTATATTTACTTATTCATGGAGAAAAACCAAGAATAAAGAAAATATAAATTCCCAGGAGGGATATAGAATATAAGCATAAACCAAATTTTGAATGGAATTCTTATTGGTTTTTTTGCCTGCCGATATGAAAAATTTCATATTGGATGCTGTATTTATATGGGGGTATTGCGGTTTTTTGATAGGTTTAAGTGATGGTGAGGATGCAGCTTCATAAGGGGGATAAGAATAAGAAATGTCGTATAGGGTTTATTTATGCCCTCAACACACACAAACCAAATTTGACCAAGATCTATATGATAATTTGCATCTTATAGGTCTTAATATGCACAAATTTTCACCAATTTATGGTCCATGGCTCACAAACCAAATTTCATCAAAATAATTTCATATTTGCAACCTGTAGTTTGATTACAAGGTTTACATGGACAGTTATTCTCTAACCAAAATATTGTGGTTAACACCATGAAATATATATTGCTTTAGTTTCAATAGGGTACATCCAACACTTTTTTGTCCCATACAACTCAAAGGACAACTAAAGGCCAAATTATTACTTCTTCATTAAATTCTCTGGACCTAATCAACTGATTTGGACGATTTTAAATAGCAAACTTCTCAGGATGATAGTGAATCATTTTTTATGCCAACCAGCACCCTAGCTAACCGATTGATGCCGTCATCGTGATTTCCACAGACGGACAGACGGACAGACGGACATCGCTCTATCAACTCCGGTTGTTATAAGGATCACAAATATATATATTTTATGGGGTCCAAAAATTTATTTCTAATTATTACAAACGGAATGACAAACTTATATATACCCTCTGCACACTGGGGTGAAGGGTATAAAAAAAAACTCCTGCAAGTATTTTCGGAAGTTACAAACATTACTCACAGCCTCATTCCACTATGTAGGGTATAACAAAAACTTCAATCATTTTAATTGTTTCAATTCAGTTCACAAAAAAGAAACCGAAAAACCTTAAGAATGAAAATAAAAGTTTAAACAGCCGTGTACATTTATTTATATTTTTTAATCACAATGATTTCCTGATTGAATTGCCAAAACAATAACATTTTTATTTAGCGTTTGCCTATCCTACGATACGTTTCAAATGCTTTTCAAATATTCTAGTTGTAGGTTAAATATATTTATATTTGATTATTTATTTTCGATAAACATTTTTTTTTTTTTTTTTTGATTAATTTTGTTTAAATCTTTTAGATTTATCTAGTTTTTTTATAGTTGTTTCGTATATAAAATATAATGTTTTTAGTTGTTATTAAATTCCCCTAACAAATGCCTGTATCGTGTGTGTTATTACAATTTGGTAATTTTTCTTTAGTTTTAGATTTTTTTTTTTTTAATTTAATAATCTTTTGGCATTTATCATCTTTGTAGTTTATAGATTTTGCATCATCATACACTCGCTGCTTTTAGAGATTTTTGTTTGTTCTTAATTATTTAGGAAATGTTTGTATATTTTCATTTTTATTAAGGCCATAACAACTGCTTGTCATGTATTTCCGATATACATACATATCTAAATAAAAAATTAAATGTGATGAAATCTTAAATTAAATATAAATTTTGATGTTAGTTGTACATATGTAAAACAAGACAAATAATTTGTGTTTATAAATATTTAGGTAATATGCAATTTGTTTCTTCTATAAATATTTAATATGAAACTATTTCGAGTTTTTTAGTGAAATGAATTCTTGAAATATATTCCGATATCTCTTAAGGGCAGGATGGTATTTTGTATTATTTCTTTCAAATTAATTGGTACTTTGTTTGCAGGTGTTATCTTGTCCTCCAATTATATAAATTAAATATTAATTCTTTAGTTTCATTAGTATATATTTTAAATTTCACCGCTTAATTTTGATTTTTACTAGTAATTATTTTAAATAATTTATTTTGTCATCTTTCAAGAAATGTGTAAATGTATTGCCATGATTGGGAAAGACTTTTCGAAAATTAGACCAAGATGCATATTCATTTAGATTTCTTTTTTTTTCCTCAATTTTACAAATGTCATATTTTCTTATTTCAAAATTTGCTGATATATTAGCTCATACGTGATATGCAAACAATATTCTATAAGTCGTATTCATTAATTAGGGTTGTGATGAAACAGCTGTTATGAAACTCTGAACATTTCATAAAAATTTTACTGGCTTATTGATTTGGGTAAATATCTTTTCATTTTTATACGAAAAATTGTAATTGTGAACAACTAAAAATAAATGTAGTCGATTTTAACAATGTCGTATTTTGTTAAATTTTGTTAGCGGAATGAAGTTTCTGCTGCAGGAACATAAAATAAATTATAGAAACCCTTCGGTGTTACAAAAAAAAATCGCAAGTGGTACCAGTTGAGAGAATTAATTTTCGAGACTTCAAAAACATACATTTTAGATTCCTCGAGGAAGAATTTTTTAAAATTGATTGGAATGTTTTGTATTGTTTGAATACTCTAGATGACCAACTCTTTTTCTGGAGCAAAACCTAAATTATCTGTTTGATCTAACTGTACCAATGAAAACGAAAATTATTAGTAGTAAACAAAAACCTTGGTTTTTATCTGAAATTAAAGATTATATCAATCAAAGAGATTCTGCGTATGCACGTTGGAAAAGATTTAAAACAACAACATTACATGAGGATTATCTGACTGCTAAGAGAGACTCAAATATAATGGTTAAAAAGGCCAAATCCGATTTATTAAGTGTTCCTAAGGTTCAAGCAGATAAAGATTATTATATCAATAACCATTCGAATAACAATTCTGAATCTTTTTTTTTTTCTTTTGCGGCAGTAAACCTATGTGACGTTTTATCTAGTTAATTGTCTATAAAATCGAACTCTATAGTAGTGGACGGCTTTAATCCAAAGTTTCTTAAGATTGTTTTACCTCAGCTACTACCAATTATAAATTTTTTTTTAAACAAAATATTAACTACAAGCTACTTCCCATCGAATTGGAAAATAGCTAAAATCATTTCATATCAAAGCTGATTCCGAATTTAGACCAATAGCTATTCCTCCATTTCTCTCTAATGTATTCAAACGTATTACGCATAATCAAATGACTTGTTTCTTGGATAACAATAAATTGCTAACAGATCGTCAATCTGGGTTCAGAAGGAAACACAGCTGCATAACAGCCTTAGTTGATGTTACAGAGGAAATTAGGGAGAAACTTGATGACGGCAAGACTACTTTTTTAATACTATTAGATCATTCAAAAGCGTTTGATACCGTGGATCATAACATTCTTTGTTACAAACTTAATAATTTTTTTAATTTTTCTTCGACCGCTACTCAGTTATTGTCAATATACTTACGTGACAGGTATCAGTATATTGAAACTAGAATCCAAAAGTCAAAGACACTGCCTGTAGCAAGAGGTGTACGTCACGGGTCCATTGTTGGGCCGCTATTATTCTCACTGACCTCCTAGGTATTTTAACAAATTGTAATGTAAGAATGTACGCGGATGACGTTCAACTTTATACCAGTTGTACTAATGCCCTAATCGACCAGTGTATTTATTATCTCTACTAATCTGCAACTCCATCGTATTTATACATCGGCTACGGCAAATGGTTAAGAGATAAATCCGAAAAAATCAAAATGCATTGTAATTCAAAAGCGACTCGCCAAAATAAATATTATATCTAATATATTTATAAATAATCAGAAATTTGAAATTGTAAAATCTGCTAAAAATCTGGTTATATTTTTTAATGACACACTTACGTGGTCGAACCACATTAACTATGTTTGTGGTCGTACTGTCTCTATGACTAGAACGCTTTGGCAGACCCAGCATTGTACACCTATGAAAATAAGAATCTTACTTGCCAAAACCCGTTCTACTGTATGCTTGTGAGCTATTTGGTAAATGCGATACAATTAGTAAAAAGAAATTGAACATTGCATTTAACAACATAATCCGATACGTGTATGGACTTAATAGGCGTTCTAGTATATCTTTGTTTCCATCTCAGCTATATGGCTTTTCTTTAGAAAATCTTTTAAACGTAAGAGTTTTAGTTTTTTTTTACATAATATAGTATATATCCACAAACCGAATCATCTGTACGACAATCTTTATTTTTCAGATATAAGCAGGGGGAAAAGAATTAGGTCATTTAAATATAAAAGTTTAATATCGGAGTGGCATTTCTATATATTCGCAATATTTCTCCGGAGCGGTCCATTTTTGGGCCTAGTCCCCATATAGATATAACATCCGATATGAACTTTTTTTTTATCTGCAGCCAAAAAAATTAATAAAAATCCCACTCAAATTTGGTTTTTGCTTATTTTCTATGTCCAGTTCGTTGGGCCTATGAGATAGGGTCTCTAGTCGCATGGTATAGGGTATCATATAGTCGGTGTAGACCGACTATAATTTTTTTACTTGTTTATTTTTCATTTTTCAATTTTTATTTTTCTTTTTTATTTTTAATTTTTTATTTCTCATTTTTCAATTTTTATTTTTTATTTTTTATTTAAATGTTTTCATTTTTTATTTTTAATTTTTCATTTTTCATTTTATATTTTTCATTTTTCATTTTTCATTTTTAATTTTTCATTTTCTATTTTCTATTTTTCATTTTTTATTTTTAATTTTTTCATTTTTCGTTCTTCGTTTTTCATTTTTCATTTTGCATTTTTCATTATTCATTTCATATTTTTCAATTTTTATTTTTCTTTTTTAATTTTAATTTTTAATTTTTTATTTCTCATTTTTCATTTTTATTCATTATTTATTTTTAATTTTTCATTTTTTATTTTTTATTTTTCATGTTTCATTTTATATTTTTCAATTTTTCTTTTTCTTTTTTAATTTTTTATTTTTCACTTTTTATTTTTCATTTTTATTTTTCATTTTTCATTTTTCATTTTTATTTTTCATTTTGCATTTTTCATTTTATATTTTTAAATTTTTATTTTTCTTTTTTTTTTTTTGTTTTTTAATTTTCATTTTTCGTTTTTCATTTTTCGTTTTTCATTTTTCATTTTGCATTTTTAATTTTTTTTTACTTTTAATTTTTCGTTTTTCGTTTTCATTTTTCATTTTTCGTTTTTCATTTTGCATTTTTCATTTTTTCATTTTTTATTTTTCATTTTTCGTTTTTCATTTTTCATTTTTCATTTTTTATTTTTTATTTTGCATTTTTCTTTTTTTTCATTTTTTCATTTTTCATATTTTATACCCTCCACATCTCAGTGGCAGAGGGTATATATAGGTTTGTCATTCCGTTTGTAACGCATCGAAAAACTAATTTCCGACCCCATAAAGTATATATATTATTGATCCTTATCACAGCTCGAGTCGATATAATGATGTCCGTCTGTCCGTCTGTCCGTGTGTCTGTTGAAATCACGCTCATTCACAAAAAAAGCTATCCTACTGGATAAGGCTACAATAATATCATTTGCCATAATTCACAGCGGGTTGGTATTGAAAATTGGCTAAATCGGGCATCATCGTGATTAGATACGAGCAAAAATATGTAGATACCTCTAAAAAAAAACATAAAACCCAGTGTGTTTGTTGTAACAGTTTAGTGGTTGAACATTATAATTGTACAACAACACAAAAAAATGCCACAAAAAAATTATGTATACATATACATATATTAACAATACCAAGAACACAATAACATAGCTCATGTTAGTAGTATTGCCACATATTTTTTATCGTTATCATAATAAAAAAAATCGCCAATATGAAAGAAAAAATGAAAACGAAAAATTAAAAATGGAAAATGAAAAATGGAAAAAGGAGAATGGAAAATGGAAAATGAAAAACAGAAAATGGAAAATGTAAAATGTAAAATGTAAAATGTAAAATGTAAAATGTAAAATGTAAAATGTAAAATGTCAAATGTTAAATGTAAAATGTAAAATGTAAAATGTAAAATGTAAAATGTAAAATGTAAAATGTGAAATGTAAAATGTAAAATGTAAAATGTAAAATGTAAAATGTAAAATGTAAAATGTAAAATGTAAAATGTAAAATGTAAAATGTAAAATGTAAAATGTAAAATGTAAAATGTAAAATGTAAAATGTAAAATGTAAAATGTAAAATGTAAAATGTAAAATGTAAAATGTAAAATGTAAAATGTAAAATGTAAAATGTAAAATGTAAAATGTAAAATGTAAAATGTAAAATGTAAAATGTAAAATGTAAAATGTAAAATGTAAAATGTAAAATGTAAAATGTAAAATGTAAAATGTAAAATGTAAAATGTAAAATGTAAAATGTAAAATGTAAAATGTAAAATGTAAAATGTAAAATGTAAAATGTAAAATGTAAAATGTAAAATGTAAAATGTAAAATGTAAAATGTAAAATGTAAAATGTAAAATGTAAAATGTAAAATGTAAAATGTAAAATGTAAAATGTCAAATGTAAAATGTAAAATGTAAAATGTAAAATGTAAAATGTAAAATGTAAAATGTAAAATGTAAAATGTAAAATGTAAAATGTAAAATGTAAAATGTAAAATGTAAAATGTAAAATGTAAAATGTAAAATGTAAAATGTAAAATGTAAAATGTAAAATGCAAAATGTAAAATGTAAAATGTAAAATGTAAAATGTAAAATGTAAAATGTAAAATGTAAAATGTAAAATGTAAAATGTAAAATGTAAAATATAAAATGTAAAATGTAAAATGTAAAATGTAAAATGTAAAATGTAAAATGTAAAATGTAAAATGTAAAATGTAAAATGTAAAATGTAAAATGTAAAATGTAAAATGTAAAATGTAAAATGTAAAATGTAAAATGTAAAATGTAAAATGAAAATTGAAAAATGGAAAATGCAAAATGGAAAATTGAAAATGAAATTTGAAAAATGGAAAATGAAAATTGAATATTGAAAATTGAAAAGGGAAAATGAAAAATTAAAAATGGAAATTGGAAAATGAAAATTAAAAAATGAATAATGGAAAATGGAAAACACAAAAATTAAAAATTAAATATTAAAAATTAAAAATTAATAATTAAAAATTAAAAATTAAAAACTTAAACTTAAAAATTAAAAATTAAAAAATAAAAATTAAAAATTAAAAATTAGAAATTAAAAATTAAAAATTAAAAATTAAAAATTAAAAATTAAAAATTAAAAATTCAAAATTAAAAATTAAAAATTAAAAATTAAAAATTAAAAATTAAAAATTAAAAATTAAAAATTAAAAATTAAAAATTAAAAATTAAAAATTAAAAATTAAAAATTAAAAATCAAAAATTAAAAATTAAAAATTAAAAATTAAAAATTAAAAATTAAAAATTAAAAATTAAAAATTAAAAATTAAAAATTAAAAATTAAAAATTAAAAATTAAAAATTAAAAATTAAAAATTAAAAATTAAAAATTAAAAATTAAAAATTAAAAATTAAAAATTAAAAATTAAAAATTAAAAATTAAAAATTAAAAATTAAAAATTAAAAATTAAAAATTAAAAATTAAAAATTAAAAATTAAAAATTAAAAATTAAAAATTAAAAATTAAAAATTAAAAATTAAAAATTAAAAATTAAAAATTAAAAATTAAAAATTAAAAATTAAAAATTAAAAATTAAAAATTAAAAATTAAAAATTAAAAATTAAAAATTAAAAATTAAAAATTAAAAATTAAAAATTAAAAATTAAAAATTAAAAATTAAAAATTAAAAATTAAAAATTAAAAATTAAAAATTAAAAATTAAAAATTAAAAATTAAAAATTAAAAATTAAAAATTAAAAATTAAAAATTAAAAATTAAAAATTAAAAATTAAAAATTAAAAATTAAAAATTAAAAATTAAAAATTAAAAATTAAAAATTAAAAATTAAAAATTAAAAATTAAAAATTAAAAATTAAAAATTAAAAATTAAAAATTAAAAATTAAAAATTAAAAATTAAAAATTAAAAATTAAAAATTAAAAATTAAAAATTAAAAATTAAAAATTAAAAATTAAAAATTAAAAATTAAAAATTAAAAATTAAAAATTAAAAATTAAAAATTAAAAATTAAAAATTAAAAATTAAAAATTAAAAATTAAAAATTAAAAATTAAAAATTAAAAATTAAAAATTAAAAATTAAAAATTAAAAATTAAAAATTAAAAATTAAAAATTAAAAATTAAAAATTAAAAATTAAAAATTAAAAATTAAAAATTAAAAATTAAAAATTAAAAATTAAAAATTAAAAATTAAAAATTAAAAATTAAAAATTAAAAATTAAAAATTAAAAATTAAAAATTAAAAATTAAAAATTAAAAATTAAAAATTAAAAATTAAAAATTAAAAATTAAAAATTAAAAATTAAAAATTAAAAATTAAAAATTAAAAATTAAAAATTAAAAATTAAAAATTAAAAATTAAAAATTAAAAATTAAAAATTAAAAATTAAAAATTAAAAATTAAAAATTAAAAATTAAAAATTAAAAATTAAAAATTAAAAATTAAAAATTAAAAATTAAAAATTAAAAATTAAAAATTAAAAATTAAAAATTAAAAATTAAAAATTAAAAATTAAAAATTAAAAATTAAAAATTAAAAATTAAAAATTAAAAATTAAAAATTAAAAATTAAAAATTAAAAATTAAAAATTAAAAATTAAAAATTAAAAATTAAAAATTAAAAATTAAAAATTAAAAATTAAAAATTAAAAATTAAAAATTAAAAATTAAAAATTAAAAATTAAAAATTAAAGACTCAGGTGGAGGGAATCAAAAAATTCGGCACAGCCGAATTTAACACTCTTACTTGTTTCTTTGTAATTTTTAATTTTTTATTTTTCAGTTTTCATTTTCAAACAGGTTATTACGTATCATAATTTTTTCATCAATACAATCATAAGTCACACCGATTTTGTCTTACGGCTCACATGTTACGCTGTTTTTGTGATTGTATTGTGAAATAGAAATTTACCCCCACCCCCTGCGCGTATGTTTACACATCAAAAAAACTTATACCGTTTTTATAAAAATTAAATTAAAAATTAAATAATAATTTTTCTCATTTCTTTTTTTTTCAGGTGAGCCAATTATCATAAAAAATAAACGTAAGTGATTAAAGGTCTGACAATTCTTTCTATATTCCCCAAAACAGAGAAAATTGGCACTCTGATAAGTGTGAAAACAAAGTGAAAGTATAATAAATCAATTTTTTAAACATCAAAATATTAAGAAAAACGTCAAATAGCTAATTTTTCATAAACTGCTAAAAAAAAAGGATGTATTTTGAAAAATGTATTGTTATTCCCGCAAATGCTGCAACAACAAATAATAAATTTGACATAAACAAAGTAGCCGAATGAATTTCTAAGACAGGTTAATAACGTCATCAAAATTATAAAAATAACTATCTCAATTTAAAAAATTTATTTCTTTAGTTTTTTTTTGTTTTATATTTTGTTGATTTAACAATTAAATTCGAAACAACGCAAAACAGTTCATTGGTTTTGTAAAAGTAAAAGACGAAGAAACTATATAAATGAGAAAGATTAAAATCAAATAACAGATGCAGATACAGATACAGATAAAGATATAGCTACAATTAACTAATTGATAAGTAAAAACAACAAATAAAAAAAAGTAAATGCACTTTTAAATGCATTAAAATACTTTTAGTAGTTTTATAAAATTCTTAAGGATACGTTGCACGAGCTCGTAGAAAATAAAATTATTTACGCGGCGGGCAAAAAAAATCCCAGTCCCCTTCTCCCGTTAACGCTCTTGTTTAGAGCCATAACGTTTTGTTGTGAAAATATTTTGATTTTTTTAAAAATCAAAATTTTGTGATGTTATAAAAATATTAGTGTTTTACATGGTTTTTGTTTTTGTTTTTATATAGAAAATTTAAAACAAATATTTACATTATTTGGCTTCTATCTAATAAAGTTTTATTTAAGTTTATTTTGTAACTAAAAGTAAATCGTATTTTTTTTTTGGAATCTGAAAAAAATAAATCGCATACAATTTTTATTTATAATTTGAAAGTGCGCATTTAGTTTGAATTCAAAAGAAAGTTTTTGCGCACTTTATGTGATTTGAAATCAAGTGTTTAAAATTGTAAAAATAAACTTTTTTCCTAAATTAAAAATTCTACAGCAAATTTTCATTAATTGGATTAATACTAAAACTTATTTATACGAATAATTTCATCATGGCTATTATGGATGAGGTAAGATTTTTTTGGAAATTTTTGTTGTTTAATAGGCAATAACAACATTTTTTTTCTAAATCAATCAAATTTACTTGGAAAAAATTTTAAGTTGCCACTGATGATGATTTTTTTTTTTATATATGTATATTTTCTCCATGAAAGAGTTTTATAGATTTTTATTCAGATTTTAGCGTATGGAATGGTTTACTCAAATTATATTAAATTTATCTAAAATCCATCTAAAACACATCCACTAGTTCATGTGTTTTGTTTATACATATGTTTGTGCCATTAAATTGTCTATAGAAACTGCGAGAAAACCTCTAAAATTTCCCTTATAAAATGTTATATTTAGAAAGAATTTTATTTTAAAATTTTAACACAAATTTCGTTAAACATTAACTTTTAATATTGGTTTAAAAATTAAATTTGCAAAAGCTTTTTAACCACTATTGATTAGAATTTAAAAAAATGAAAATTACAACTAATTGCATAAATGTCCAATAAATATTTTTTTCAGCATTAATAACAATTTAATCTCATCATAATTAAATATAATATTATCTCCTGTTTTTTAACACTTTTAGATTCAGAAACATAAAGATGTAATAAAAAAAATTGCCAATATGAAAAAAAAAAAATATAATCCCTAATGAAAAATGAAAAATGGAAAATGAAAAATTAAAAATGGAAAATGAAATTTGAAAAATGAAAAAAGCTTAAATTGATAATTTAGATTTTTGTCGACCTGTTGTGTTGTTGAAGGGTGAATATAGTTCGGCTTAAGGTCATCGGTTGTTAAAAGATTCTCTTTGTTATAAGAACATTTTGTTAAAAATAAAAACAAGTTTTTTTTAATTCTTAAACAATATATATAACAATATTCTTTTCCTATACATTTTTATCAACTTTGATGATCTCAAACAAATTAAAAATTTGTTTTAAAATAATCCCTGATGATGATCAACAAAGTTGTTAGAAATATATTGGAAAAGAATATTGTTATAAATATTGTTTAAAAATTAAAAAAAAACTTGTTTTTATTTATTTTAACCAAATGTTCTTATAACAAATATAATCTTTTAACAACCGATGACCTTAAGCCGAACTGTATTCACCCTTCAACAGTTTAAATTTTTATCTTTAGTTTTTTACCTATTTTTAATATTTTTTTTTTGTATTAAATGTATCCTTAAATTAACA
Source organism: Cordilura impudica (assembly GCA_963682025.1). Lineage (NCBI taxonomy): Eukaryota > Metazoa > Arthropoda > Insecta > Diptera > Scathophagidae > Cordilura > Cordilura impudica. The sequence goes on along the minus strand of OY821517.1, from coordinate 64,463,894 downwards.
ATTACTAGCTAGTTCAGATAAAAATATTTTAAAATAAGTTTATTTTTAAACTCTATAGCTCATACTCTCGTCTGTCTCTCTGTCTGTCGTGGGTCAACCCCATTCCCCCTTATTCAATTGATTTGAAACTTGGCCCATAGCCTTGTTGTGACTATAGATTTGTTTTGGGGTAGTCACACACAGTCACGCACAGTCACGCACAGTCTTGAGTGATTTAAACCCCATTTTCCCTCATCCAATCAATCTGCAACTAGGTCCATAGACTTGTTGTGACCAAAGATTAATTTTAAAGTTGTCACGTAAAGTCATGTACAGTCACGGAGAAATTCAAAACTCATATGCATAAGGAAAGAAAGAGTTTTAATAAAAACGTCGTTTTTATGGGTTAGATTATTAATATGAACTAGCAGATTCCAGCCCTCGAAATTCGAGTGCCAATTCTATTAAATTTTATTTTTTCATTAAATAAAGACCCTAAAGTTATGCTAATCAATTACAACCAATTCACAAATCAACACAGAAAAACAGACTCATTTTTATTACAAACACATTAACAAATTTAATTTGTTGGAGATTTTAATTTTCCATCTATAATATGGAAAAATTCGCCTGATGCTCCGGATTTTATTCCAATTAAATCTAATAACTGTGATGATTTAATATTGAATGAGAAAGTTGATCTTAGTCTTTACCAGATGAATGGCGTAATTAATGAATACGGTAAACTGCTAGATCTGGTATTTACAAATAATCCAGAAGATTGTATAATAACTCGCTCTGATCCTATCACCTTGCCGGAAGATCGCTTTCATCCAACTATTGAAATTAGCTGTGTTTTGCCTACTTTTGGTGGATCCAATAGTATTAATAAAGATAAAGTTTTTTTTTTTTAAACAAACCAACTATAGCAAATTGATTGATTTTATTTCTAACACAAACTGGAATGATTTGTTGTGCCATACTTATATTGATTTAATGGTGGAGGTCCTTTATAGTACTATGTATTCTTTTATGGATGAATGTATCCCAAAGCGTTCTGTGTACAAACGAACTGGCCCGCCTTGGAACTCAAAACAACTATCAAGATTAAAAAATTTGAAGAACAAGTATTATAAAAAGTATAAAATTTTTGGTTCTTTTGTATTTTTTGAAAAATACTCCATTCATCGTGCCGAATATAATATTCTTAACAATTATTTATACAAAAACTATCTTAACAAAATGAAGGAAGATTTCAATCGTGATCCTAAAGCATTTTACAACTTTGTTAATTCAAAAAGAAAAACTACTGGTTATCCATCTGTAATGAAATTTAACGATGTCAAATCTAGTGATGATACTATAATAAGTAACATGTTTGCAGACTTTTTTGCTAGTACATATTCTGTTGCTCAATATTGTTCCAACAGCTATTCATATCCAATAAACACAAATCAAGCTATATCTTTTCCCCTAATTGATAAGGCAGAACTTGTCAATAGCCTGAAGAAACTTAAAGTTTCATTTACTCATGGACCTGATGGAGTACCTAGTTCTATACTCAATTATTGTGCTACTTCCTTGGCAACACCACTGACTCTGTTGTTTAATGCGTCAATAAAAAACGGTTATTTTCCAAAATTTTGGAGAGCTTCTTACATCATTCCATTATTTAAATCTGGAAATAGGTCGGATGTTTCTAATTACTGTGGTATTGCTAAACTTAGTGCAATCCCTAAGCTTTTCGAGAAATTTATTACAGATTTTTTGTGCTATCACTCATCGTCAATTTTGTCACCATTTCAACACGGATTTCGGAAAGGATGCTCTACCGTTACAAACGTGCTTCATTTTACGACAATAATTAACGATGGTTTTGTCAAGAAAAACCAAACAGATGCAGTATACACCGATTTTAGTAAGGCTTTCGATAAAGTAAACCATAACCTTCTACTGATCAAATTGGATTTATTAGGTTTAACACCATTAAGCCTTAAATGGATAAAATCATATCTTTCTGAGAGAACACAACGTGTAATATATAATAATATGTCATCTAAAGATATTACTGCCTCAAGGCAGCCATCTTGGACCAATTCTTTTCTCCCTTTTCATCAATGATCTTCCAAAAGTGATAAATTTTTGCAACGTTTTAATGTACGCTGATGATGTTAAAATTTTTTTAAGTTACTGTCAACATAATGATCATATTCATCTTCAATCAGATCTCAACAATTTCTTTTCGTGGTGTAACCGTAACCTAATGGAACTAAATTTGAAAAAATGTAAATGTATGCGTTTTTCTAGAAATAATGTTTTTCCTGCTAACTACTTTTTGGGCAGATATCAGCTTGAACTTGTTGATACTTTTCTGGATTTAGGAATTCTACTTGATCCTAAATTAAACTTTATATCTCACATCACCATGACAGTTAATAAAGCTAGAGGTACACTCGCCTTTATTAAAAGATGGGCAAAATAATTTATTGATCCTTACATAACCAAACAACTTTTTACATCTCTTGTAAGACCTATTTTAGAATATGGGTCAATAATATGGGATCCCTTCTATAACATTCATATTCAACGAATCGAGTCTGTACAGAAACAATTCTACTCTTTTGCTTACGTGGCTTACATTGGAATTCTGCAATTAATCTACCTTCATACGCTGATCGATTTAAATTAATAAAATTACCTACTTTGGAAAGCCGTAGGACTATGCTAAAAGTAACATTTATGATCAACCTAATTAATGGTGAAATCTGTTCTGACTTTCTTGTCAACAATATAACTTTAAATGTTCCTCAACGAGTATCACGCCAATTCCAACCACTCTTTGTTAAATCTTTTCAAACCAACTACGCTCTAGCTGATCCTTTTAGAAGAATTTGTTGTGTTTATAATAAATCTTTATCAATTAATTGATTTTTCGTTGAACACTGATGTAATTAAGCATAATATCATTATTTTCTTAAATTCCTAACTATTTGTTTTTATTTTTAAATCATTTAATTGTTTCAATATATGTACATATGTAATTATATCATTTATAAAGATCTGTAAGGATTTATTCCATTGACCTAATAAATAAATAAAAAAATAAAATAAATAAAACACACGCATAGCATTGTATAATTTTATGTATGTGTTAGTAGCAACTTTAAATGCAATTTACTCAAAATAAAGGAAAAAATCTGTAAATCTGCAAAACGGTGAAAAAGAAATACATTTCAAATAATGAACGCTTGTACAAAATGGGGATAAAACGGTAAAACAAAACATCGGTCACAAGAAATCGCCTGGCCTATTAATATTTTGGGTATTATAACGCCGCACTGTGGCTGAAATTTTGATTTCATTGCCCAAAAGTCCAATTTTTTTTTGACACCGGTTTTTAAAATTTTAACACCATTTTATAGCAAATATATCCAAATTAATGTAGCCAAAAAATTAAGGAAGCTGTAGCTAATTGTGGGCGTGTCATGCTGTCAAACTCAACTGTTTTTTTATTTCAGAAAAAGGTGTTTTTTTTTTTTGTTTTTTTATCAAAAATAAATGGTTACTACTCGAAAGTTATCGTAGATAACGACATGCGGTCTTCTTTACAAGGTTGGTAGGATTGCAGTATTTAGTAGTTGCAAGTGGTCGCAACCCTACCGTTTAATATTAGGCGCGTTCTGAAATATTTATTAAACTAATATATTTGTGGCATATTTAAATTTTAATGGAATAGAATTTCTAGGGATCATAAGGAAAGGAGAAACGTATATCACCCAGAGAAAGGTGAAAGTGTCCTCTTTAATCTTATGTATACTTTTGCACCCGTGAACATACGCGCGAAGAACACTTTTTTCATTTTAATTAAATTACTCAAATAAATTTCAAATTACAGTAATTTAAACAGCCCTACAAGTACACAATACAGGTATACCGATCGGCTCAGAATAACTTTTTGAGTCGATTTAGCAATGTCCGTCCGCCCGTCCATCCATCCGTCTGTTTGTCCATGTAAATCTTATAATCAAACTACAGGTCGCAAATATGAATATATTTTGAAGAAATTTGGTATATAAGCCTTTATCGGCCATATGATGCGCTATTAGAATTGGTGAGAATCGGTCCATGTTCAGACCTAGTCCCCATACAAATGACCCCAATGAAATCGACATAAATTGCCATAAGATCCAAATTATCATATAGATCTCGGTCAAATTGGGTTTGTGTGTGTTTATTACATCCATTTATCATTTGTCTAAAAATAAACCCCGTATGGCAATTCTTTGTCATAGCCCCATATAAAGCTGCTTCCCCGTTTTCACTTAAATCTATCAAAAAGCAAAAATATTGCACAGATTTTTCTCAAATTTGGTATGTATATATTTTTCAAAATATAAGTGACTTTACCAAATATGATCAGGATCGGTCCATTTTCCGACCTAGTCCTCATATAAATATAGCATCCGATGTGAACTTTTTCATATCTGCAGCCAAAAAAACTAATAAAAATTCCGCTCAAATTTGGTTTATGCTTATTTTCTATATCCAATTAATTCGGCGCATGGTATAGGGTATCTTATAATTTCCTTACTTGTTTTTAAAAGGTTTTTTTTTTACCCACATACGTATGAAATGTTTTAATAAATACGAAAGATTCAAAAAATAAAACCCTTTTTTTCATATCAAAATCAAAATCTTTGCGCTAATGTTCAGCGGATTTATTTTGCAAAAATTAACAAATTCTACAGCAAAATATTATAAATTTTTCTCAGTAATAGCAATACTATTAGATAATATTACTTAGGTTTTTTTAGTGGAAATATTCTTTGGGTGTAAATAAATTTGCTAATTTGACAGCAAAAAATGTTTTAATTTTTCAGTAGTAATAGCAAAATTTCCAGTTGATTTTACTTTTTTTTTAGTGTAAAAATCTTGTTGAGTGTAAACATTAAAAATAATTCCATTAGCACAAAAAATGCTTGTAATTATCATTAAAATCCAAATATGACATTTTTTAATAAATAAAAAAACCTCGTATTTCACGTTAAAAGTAAAAAAAAAAAAAAATGAGAAGTTCAACTTTGACCTAGAAATGATTAAAAAGTACTCAATCTATTTTAATGAATTTAAAACAGACTCAAGTTCAACTAAATATCTACCTACTAGAAAAAATTTACTAAAATATTTTGATCGATGCGTTAAATAATAAAATTCATTAGTGTGCTATGAAGTACTTAGGGAACTTATAAGATTTCTACTCTAGTAATCAAATAGAGGTGCAGGTGCGATATGATTTATTTGTATAAAAAGAAATTATAATTGAAACTGATCAAAAAGAAAAACAAATAACTTTAAATTTTATTGGTATTCGGAATTAATGTTTCAGTATCGGCAACAGTTTTAAAGTGGTAGCCCTACTCAACATTGGGTGTAATATTCAGTTTAAGATGCAGGTGGAGGATATCAAAAAATTCGGCACGAATTTAACACTCTTACGTGTATAGTTTTAAAAAAAATTATAAGAGCATAAGCACAATTAGACCGGTGCGGTGCGTTATTTCTTTGCAAAAAAGACGCAAGACGAGGACTAAAATTGTCACTTTTATTATTTACATCTTGTGTACATTTTTTTATATAGCCTTTAAGTAGCAAATTTCCTGCTTTTAAATTAGTACAAGAAACATAAAATTTAAATTTACTTTATTTTATTTTCGAAATATTTTATTTTCTCAATAATTTCCATAAATACCCAAACCATATGTTTTTTGTTTACAAAATTTGTCTTCAACACAGAAATTTTGTAATAATATGACAACATTAGAGCGATGATAAGAATATGAGAAAATCCATGAGGAAAATAAAATAAATTTTATGTTAGAGTATTAATAAAACCAGAACGGCGCGCGACGTATTTCCGTTGAGTTAAACAAAAATACCCCCAACAACAACAGACAGCACCAGAAGTTTGCATTCGTTGCTTATATATTATGTATATCTTTAACTCCTTTTACTCCCTGTATATTAATTACCTCACATTGTCTGCTTGTCTGCGTGCTGACAAATCTTTGGATCGTTTTTTAACCCTTTTTCCGTGATCCAATCGAGCTGAAAGTCAATCAATTATTTTTACAAATAAAGGGAGTATGATAAAAACTTTGCTTTTATGGGTTGTTTTTTATTGTTGAAAAAATAAAACGTACTAAATTTACTTGCTATTTTCGAAATAAATCATTTCTTCAATAATTTCCATAAACAGAAAAACCATACGTCTAATGTTTACAAAATTGGTACTCACAGCATTTTTTAAAGTTATAGCAACATTAGAGAAAAAATATTGTTGGAGAAATGAGAAACTGAAATATTCAAAATTAATATTAAAAAGTTTAACTTCAGTTTGGCGACGTGCTGTGATTTTGTAAGTCAATTTGTGTGTTTATACTCTCAGATCAGAATTGAAGTAACATTTTGCAATTCGGATATGGCGGTGTTTTTAGTCGGAAAAATTTGGAAAATATTGGGAAATAAATAAAAACCATTAAATTGGATTTCATGGAAATCGGTCCTTAGATGCATTTACTAAATTATTATGAATTCAAAGTCCAACTTACGTTCCCACATCAGAACTTACGTTGTTCTCTAGTATTTGTCGAATATTTCAGTTATTGCAACTTGCAATCGATTGATCCGATTAGTAACAAATCAGGTTATCGCAACGATATACATGTATATGAACAGTTCTTTAGTAAAATAATTATGTTTATGTATTATTTTTGTTATAACTAATGACTATCAACCTCTAATGCTTATCAATCATCGGGGTATATATCTGTGGTCACAAACAATAACCGCCTAACTCGAAAATCATGCTTTTGAGAAAAATAGCTTTTTATATAAATGTAATAGCGCTTCATTACGACTTAGGTCAGAATATTTGTATTAATATCTTTTTAAAAAGCAGTGTTAGAGAAATGGGGATTTCACGTAAATATAAAGATTTTTTAGTAGAATATGATAGTATACATAACTCAAATCGGCGAAAATCATTCTTTCGAGAAAAATAGCTGCTTATATAAATGTAATGGGGCTTTATTACGACTTAGGTCAGTATGTTTTCATTAATAACTTTTTAATAAAAAGTGTTAGAGAAATTGGGATTTCACGTAAATATAAAGCGTTTTTAGTAGAATATGACGGCATACATAACTCAAATCGTCCTTAAGTCGACTTAGGCGGTTATCGCTTGTGATCACAGATATATACATATATATAAATTATATTAGGGTGACAGCGGTTGTATTAAAAAGATTTTTTGGTCGAATTTTGAGGTGTGCGGGTCGGATTATTGTGACACTGGATCTAAGACTTTAGAGCGCAAAATTTGAGCCAAATCGGACAATGCTTTCTGGACGCGCATTGAGTTCAAATATGAATTTATATGTAAAAATTATCAAAAAAAAAATAATTTTTCACAAAAATTTTGATATTAATAATTGCGTTTCAATTAAACTAATTAATAATTCATAATCTAGAGTAAAAAATTATCTTTCTAATATAACAACAAAATCTGTCATAGGTTGAAAAACAGCCAAGTTATATCAACTTACCCAAGCAATAAATCCGCCGCAGACCACTTGATTAAGAAATTCGAGCTCACAATTTCAAAGACATTGAAATAATTTACAACAACAACATTTTTGCATTCTCCTGATCCCAAAATTACCTTATGTAAAGTATTTTGCATCTCGTCTTTTGTTATGCCGTTCTAAATTAATGTCCAAACGGTACGAATTTTTTAGCACTTTTTCAAAATCTCCAATTTTACTTTTTCAAAAATTTTGTTCAAGAAATTTTCCGAAATCAACGATTGGACTTTAAGGTCGTATTAACAAAATATATGTGTGCCAAATATTGTAGATATCCTGTTATTAATTTGGCGAGAGCAGCGGATTTGAAGAAAAATGTGATTTTTCATACTTTTTCAACTTTTAGAACACATCTTTTTGGTGTTTTCATATTTCAAATATTTTTTATCAAAATATTATACCATATACGATATATGTTCCCAATCTTGAGATTAAAATTAAATTGAAACACTATATGAAACACTGTGTCTCTTAATGGTCAAAGGTCAAATTTAAGGAGATTTACATTTTTTTTAAACAAAATATCGAAATAATATATATTTGCGGAAGGATTTCGATAAAACTTGTTAATAATATTTTACTTATTCTAAAAAATAATATTCGGGACTTATTTTCTGAATTTAACCCATGCGCGTCCAGAAAACATTTTCTGATTTGTCTCAAATTTTGCGCACTAAAGTTTTAGATCCAGTGTCAGAATAATCCGACCCGCACGTCTTGAAATTCCAATACAAAATGACTGTCATTAGATGGAGGAAAAAAGTGTTCGCACCGCCTAGAAATTTGCGAATAGCAAAAAAACTGAGAAATACAAAGTTTTGGGCCAATCAAAAAACATTTAGAGGTGGCTCAGCGCGATTGAAAATTTCAACTATGTTTAAATGGGGAAAATATGACTTTCTTTCAGATTTTACGAAAAGTTCGTTCTATAGTATAAATTTTTCCGACAAATTGTTATATAATTCGAGATCAATATTAAATTATCTTTTCAAAAAGCTATAAAATCGAATAAAACGTCGTCAGGAAATAGCAAATGCCCCAGACCACTTTTGTGCCAAAAAAAAAACTAGGTCATGAAATTTGATGACATTTTTTTCAACTTTAAGACATTGATTAAAGCCATATTTTTTTTGTTCTCTATACTTATAGATACTCAGATATGAAGTATTGTTTTATTACCACGTTGTTAACCTATTGCCCATTGAGTCCGAAAATGGGAATTTTTTTGATAAAATTTTGAAAACTCCTTTTTCAAGTTTTAAAAAATTTTCTTAATCTCAATTTAAAAGAATGGATCTGGCACTTTAAAGTTTTATTAAATACATGTTACAGATTAACTGTGTGAATTTTTAAGTAAATCGCTGCACCAGAGCTTTTTTTGACAAGGATTTTATTTGTGCGGATTTCAAGAAAAATTGGATTTTAGTAAAATATCTGTAACTGTACTCTTTCTAAATACTTTGTATCAAAAACAAATCACTTTTCTACTTTTAAATGTCATATTTTATCTTAATAGCCTAGGGTTTTGGAAAAAAATATGACCCCATTAGCCCTTTTGGAATTGGGGTCACATATGACCCCAAGCTAATAAAAGACAATTTATTCAAAAAATTCAAATATTTTGTAAGTGCTTTTGAATTTTTATATGGGACGCCTAAAAACCAAATGTGTAGAACTTCCGTTCCAAAAATTTTGGATAAATCCGTGAAAGTTAACCCATTATTTGCCAAGGCCAGCTTTGGATTTTAAGATATGTTTAAATAAAAATTATCGAAAACGAGTTTTTCTATTAAACTCAATGAAACCACTATTTAGAATTTAAGAAAAATAATTCGGTTAATTTTTATTTATTTAACCGTTCAGTGCTCCTGGGATCAAAATAATCCATACATCTTTGGTGCATTAATCTACTTATTGCTGGCGAATCTATAATATTAATAGGCTAGGTGATTTCTTGTTACCGATGTTTTGTTCAACCGTTTTATCCCGATTTGGACTAAAAGTATATTATTTGAAAGGTATTTCATTTTATCTATTCACCAGATTTACAGATTTTTTAATTTTTTACTTTATTTTGAGTAAATTCAATTTAAAGTTGCTATTAACACATACACAAAATTATACATATGCTATGTGTGTGTTTATTAAATTTGTTAATGTGTTTGTTAATGAGTTTGTTATCTTCATTCACAATAATAAATCAAAAAAGTGTTGATTTGTGAATTTGCTAAGTTGAGAAATAAAATTTCCTAGAAATTGCACTCGAATTTCGAGCGCTGGAATCTGCCAGTATAAATTAAAGCAACTTTTAACCAATTTTGTTATAAAATTATTTTATTTTTAAAAACTATCTATATTTTTCTAAGTAAAATAAGAAGACCCACAAATGCCCCAAAGCTAATAAAAGACAATTTATTCAAAAGAATATGAAATATAAAATTCTATTGATTTTGTTGTATTTAAGGATGATTTAGTGTGCGATTGAAATTGTTTTCTGTAATCAATTACGACTTGCAATAAGTATTGCTTTTCTTGTTCGTTCTTTGTTAATATGGTAGTATACCTACCTACTCCTCAATCAATTTAACACTGCGTTCTTTTTATTATTTATTTTATTTGGAGAAATATATATAGTTTTTATACGACCTACATATATCGATTTCATTCAAGTCAAAAAATTCGTGTTTTATATTTGTTAATTCAAAGAGTAAATAAAAAATGGAATTTTTTGACTTAAATTGAATGAAATCGATGTATATCGTTTATGGGTACCCCACATAATTTTCAGTGCTGAATATTTTGGGCTATTTTAAACTCAAGGATTCGTCAATAATATAGTCAATTTTACCCAAAAAGGTGAAAAAAGTCCACAAAAATGCACGAAAACGCCCCCTGGCGGCTGCAAAAAATAAATGTGAAATATGGATTCCCCGACCCAAAAAAGACCTTTGGTATACACATTTTCAATATTATGGAAAATATTAAGAAAGTATCTTCATCGAAATTTTGGCAGGCTCGAAAATGATTTTAGAGGTTTTTTTGGTTCGTTGGGCAAATATACTTGTTATAGCCCATAGTACCAGAATCGCGATGAATCCATGGAGATTTTTTCGGCCCCCTAAATATGACTCACCCTAATATAAACAATATATTTGCACAACTATCTATTTAATTTAAATTAAATACAATGCAAAACGGATTATGTTTAGACTAAACTAACCAGTAAGCTCTGTCGGGCTTCGCTCCGACTTCCTGAGACTTATTATCCTGTATGTTTTCATAATAATTTTTTCAATGAAGTTTGCTTCGTACAATTAAAACATCTTGTTTTGTTTTTTATTAATATTTTTTTGATATCAATGATTGCTGTTTAACAACATTTTTTTGTTATTTCATTCAGTGCAAAAATTATTAAATTTGTCGACGTTTCTACTCTGGAGCAAGCTACATATAGCTGCCCATGAGAAATACATAGATTTTCTAAATTAAAACCGGCCACACTTAACGATTGGTCTTGAATTCAAAATATCATTTGGCTATTTTTGATGTTAGCGATTTTTGTTTTTGACGATTTTTAATTTTGAAGATTTTTGTTTTTCGTGATTTTTGGTTTTGACGTTTTTTTATTTTGACAATATTTGATATTGGCGGGTTTTGAATTTGGCGATACTGATATTGGTAATTTTTGTACCTGTCAAAAGTTTCAAGACTTTCGCTTTCATAATACTATATATTTTTGTACACGGAGTACCACTCCCACTAATTCCTTCCCGCCCATTTTTAATGTGACTACCCTCATTAATATCTGATGGACTTGTACAAGGTGTCAAGGATTTCCCTTTTATAATACTCCAATTATATGATAATATGTATATATTAACTTTGTATGGGCGTTGCCGCTCCCACTGCCAATTTTTTGTTCGATTAATCACATGAATAATTTATAAGCTCATGCAAAATCCAAAGGCTATGCTCCAGATATATGTGATTCAATATTTACCTTGTATGGGGGATGCCATGCCCATTGGTCTGATCGCGCCCATTTTTTGTCTGACTGCTCACATTATTAATAAATGACCTCAGACAAATTTGTAAAGCTGTCTATGTGAGAGTACTCGCGATTTATCATATTGAATAATTTTATACTCGAATAAACATGGAAATGAATTATAGCCTGTAGTTCCTTCCAGGTACACAGTAAGACTCTGTAAAAATTTCAGGAAGATCAGTCCCATGGTTTAGACTGATATAAGCTACAAACAAACAAACAAACCAACATACATACTTTCGCTTTTATATACAGAAATAATACCCATCCGACATTAAAAACATGTAGACTCCTGTGTTTGGGATTTGGCATACCCGCTGGTCTGATGCCACCTATTTGTTAGGCCACACCACTTGACATATAAAAAAAACTAGAGCTTGTTGTTTACAGATGGGCAAGTATAAGCTGTGAAAATTTTAAGACTATAGTCTTATTAACCAAAACCAATGTTAACAATATACAATATTACAACAAGATAGATATATCCATAATATTAATAGGCTAGGCGATTTCCTGTGACCGATGTTTTTTTCTACCATTTTATCCCGATTTTGACCAAACATATATTATTTGAAAGGTATTTCCTTTAAGCTGTTCACCAAATTTACAGATTTTTTAATTTTTTCCTTTATATTGAGTAAATTGCATTTAAAGTTGCTACTAACACATACATAAAATTATACAATGCTGTGTGTGTTTATTAAATTTGTTAATGTGTTTGTAATAAAAATGAGTTTGTTTTTTTGTGTTGTGTTCTTTATTTAATGAAAAAATAAAATTTCATAGAATTTGCACTCGAATTCCGAGGGCTGGAATCTGCTAGTATTGTATTAATATCATTAATTTTATGTAAAATTGAATGTAATGATTTCAAGGTTAAAGCAGCATTTTGAAAATATTTCCTCCTATCACAATTTCTTTTTTTTTTTTATTTGAATCAAACTTTAGATTACCTTTTTCGAATATTTCCTTAATTCATGCTCTTGTAGATCAAAATTCATTAGGATTAGTTCTTAACAAATTTGAAGTATAAGTGTAAAAACGTTTACAATACAAACTAATATATTAATGTCATTTTCAAATCCAACTTGTTATACAATTAACTCCATTTAATCTTCAAACAATGTGTGTAGCCTTACTTCAATGGAAATGAATGGCAAACAAATATTATTAAGGTTTCTTAAATTCCCTAAATGCTAATAAACAAAATTTATTGTCATGAAATCAAATAAATAAACATGATTTAGGTGTGGAAACCTTAAAGTATCAAAATTATCAATGAAACTTAATCTTTAAATTGACTGTAGCACAGACTTCACATTTAACCCACATGACATTTCAGTAAAGCAGAAAAAAAAGTACTTAGAAAATTACAATCCGTAAATCTGCTTATAAAACCAAACAACTAATAACAATATGCTTGAAAACACACATAGATATGACACAAACAAGACACCCACACATGTATACATACAATATGTTTCTTAGAGTATATGTATAATACATGTAGACGACAAACAAATAGAATGCATAAAAATTTATCACTTCTTAACGATATTTTGATGTAAAAGCAAATTAAAATAAGAAAATCACTTAAAAACCAATCAAAGGATTTTGTCATACGAAAAATTGCTGTAAATTAAGAAAATCTGATAAAAATAGAAACAGTCATCGGTTATTACTTTATGAGATTCTTGTAATATGGGTAAAATTTCGGAATCAAAAACCTTAAGCCAAAGACCTCATTGCTTAGTTAGCCTTAATATATAGTTACTCGTACGTTCATCACTGTCTATGCAAAGCCATAATCATGAAATTATTACTCATACGTCTAAGTTTTAATATAAAAACGTATCTATCATCTACACATACAAATGAACGACAAAAATATGCATATTTTTGTCATTGTTTTACAAATGAGTTAAAATTACCGTTAACTCTGAGCTTCTTCAGTTGTTGTGCTGAGTTTTATTTTTGATACTCGCTTGGCTTCCTTTCTCCGTATTTATTGTTTTATTTACTTAACTGTTTCTTAAAATTTAAGAGCTTTTTTGATTTTCAAACATGTGCGTCTAACCTACTGAACGGGACTGTATTTTACATTACGTACCTGATATTCAATATATATTCTTGAAAAAAAAATTTTTTTTAAAACTACTTGTTTTAAAAAATTACCTTTTTTTAAAAAAATACCTCTTCTAAAAATATTACTTTTCCTAAAAAACAGCTTTTTTTTTTAAATACCTTTTTTAAAAGAACAAGACCTTCTCCTAAAAGTTTCCTGTTCATTTTCTACCAAAAAAGTGACTTTTTAAAAAGAAGCTGCATTTTTTAATAAAGTAGCTTTTCCTTTAAAAGTGCCCTCTCTTAAAAAACTACATTTTCTCAAAAAATTTTATTTTTCTAAAATAAGCAATTTTTCTTAAAATAGTCCTTAAAAAGTACCTTTTCTTTCAAAAGTCCAAAAAAGTACATTTTCCAAAAAGTACTTTTTCTTAAAAAAAGTACATATTCTTGTAAAAGAACCTTTTGTGAAGAACGTATGTTTCCTTATAAAAGTACCTTTCTTAAAAAGCACCCATTTTTAAAAAACTACCTCTTAAGTAAAAAATAACTTCTTAAAAAAGTACATTATGTCAAAATTTTCATTTGCTTCTTTTCAAAAAGTACGTTTTCTTAAAAAGGTAGCCTTTATTAAATAAGTACAATTTCTTTAAAAATTAAATTTTTTTAAAAACTTCCTTTTCTTAAAAAGATTAATTTCATAAAAAAAGTTAATTTATCTAAAAACGTGTTTATGCTTAAATACACACCTCTTCTTAAAAAAAATTTTTTTTTTAAAGTAGCTATTTTTTAAAAAAAACCTTATCTTCAATAAGTGCCTTTCTTAAAAAAGTTAATTTTCTTAAAAAGTACATTATTTTAAGTACCTTTTCTCAAAAAAGCACCTTTGTATAAAAAAGTTCTCTTTCATAAAGAAGTACATTGTTTTGAAAGGGTACCTTTCCTAAAAAGCAGCATTTCTTAAAAATGCCCCTTTTCTTAAAAAGTACATTTTAGAAATTGCGATTCCTTAAAAAACTAAATTTTCTTAAAACATCATATCTTTTAAAAAGGTGCCTTTCCTTCAGAAAATATAGTTTCTGTATTAAAAAAGTAGCTTTTATTAAACTTTTATTAAAAAAGTACCTTTTATTAAAAAAGTATCTTTTATTTATAATGTACCTGTTATTAAAAAAGTGCCTTTTATTAAAAAAATACCCTTTATTAAATAAGTAGAGTTTATTAAAAAAGTACCCTTTATTAAAAATTAACTTTTATTAAAAAAGCACCTTTTATTAAAAAGGTAACTTTTATTAAAAAAGTACCTTTTGTTAAAAAATACCTTTTATTAAAAAGGTAGCTTTTATAAAAAAAGTAGCTTTCATTTAAAAAGTACCTTTTATTAAAAAAGTTCCTCTTATTTCAAAAGTAGCTTTCATTAAAAAGTACATTTTATTAAAAAAGTACCTTTTATTAAAAAAGTAACTTTTATTAAAAAAGTACCTTTTATTAAAAAAGTAACTTTTATTAGAAAAGTACCTTTTATTAAAAAAAAGCTTCTATTAAAAAAAGTAGCTTTTATTAAAAAAGTACCCTTTATTAAAAATTACCTTTTATTAAAAAGGTACATTTTAAAGTACCTTCTATTAAAAATGTACTTTTTATTAAAAACGATATTTTATTAATAAGGTACCTTTTATTGAAAAAGTACCTTTTATTAAAAAAGTAGCTTTCATTAAAAAAGTACCTTTTATTAAAAAAGTACCTTTTATTAAAAAAGCACCTTTTACTAAAAAAGTACCTTTTATTAAAAAAGTACGTTTTATTACAAAAGTAGCTTTTATTAAAAAAGTACCTTTTATTAAAAAAGAACTTTTATAAAAAATTTACCTTTTATTTAAAAAGTGCCTTTTATTAAAAAAATACCCTTTATTAAAAAAGTACCTTTTGTTAAAAAGTACCTTTTATTAAAAAAGTAGCCTTTATTAAAGAAATGCCTTTTATTACAAAAGTAGCTTTTATTAAAAAATTTCCTTTTATTAAAAAAGTACCCTTTATTAAAAATTACCTTTTATTAAAAAAGTACCTTTTATTAAAAAGGTACCTTTTATTAAAAAAGTACCTTTTATTTAAAAAGTACCCTTTATAAATAAATAAACTTTTATTAATAAAGTGCCTTTTATTAAAAAAGTACTCTTTATTAAAAAAGTACCCTTTATTAATAAAGTAATTTTATTAAATGAGTACCTTTTATTAAAAAAGTAAGTTTTAATAAAAATTACTTTCATTAAAAAAGTACCTTTTATTAAAAAAGTACCTTTTATTAAAAAAGTATCTTCTTTTATTAAAAAATTACCTTTTACTAAAAAATACCTTTTATTAAAAAAGTAAATTTTATTAAAAAAGTACCTTTTATTTAAAACGTGCCTTTTATTAAAAAATTACCTGTATTAAAAATTACCTTTTATTAAAAAAGTGCCTTTTATAAAAAAAAGTACCTTTTATTAATAACGTACATTTTATTAAAAAAGTACCTTCTATTAAAAAATACCTTTTATTAAAAAAGTACCTTTTATCAACAAAATACCTTTTATTGCAATAGTACCTTTTATTCTTCAAAAAGTATCTTTTCATAAAAAAGTACCCTTGTTCTAAACTACCTCTTATTAAGAAATACATTTTGTTAAAAAGAACTTTCTCCTCCGAAATTAAATTTTCTTAAAAAACTACCTTTTATTAAAAAAGTACCGTTTATTAAAAAAGTACCTTTTATTAAAAAAGAACCTTTTATAAAAAATGTACCTTTTATTTACAAAGTGCCTTTTATTAAAAAAAATACCCTTTATTAAAAAAGTACCTTTTCTTAAAAAGTACCTTTTATTAAAAAAGTAGCCTTTATTAAAGAAATGCCTTTTATTACAAAAGTAGCTTTTATTAAAAAATTTCCTTTTATTAAAAAAGTACCCTTTTTTAAAAATTACCTTTTATTAAAAAAGTACCTTTTATTAAAAAGGTACCTTTTATTAAAAAAGTACCTTTTATTAAAAAAGTACCCTTTATAAATAAATAAACTTTTATTAATAAAGTGCCTTTTATTAAAAAAGTACTCTTTATTAGAAAAGTACCCTTTATTAAAAAAGTATTTTTATTAAATGAGTACTTTTTATTAAAAAAGTAAGTTTTAATAAAAATTACCTTTCATTAAAAAAGTACCTTTTATTAAAAAAGTACCTTTTATTAAAAAAGTACCCTTTATAAATAAATAAACTTTTATTAATAAAGTGCCTTTTATTAAAAAAGTACTCTTTATTAAAAAAGTACCCTTTATTAAAAAAGTACCTTTTATTAAATGAGTACTTTTTATTAAAAAAGTAAGTTTTAATAAAAATTATCTTTCATTAAAAAAGTACCTTTTATTAAAAAAGTACCTTTTATTAAAAAAGTATCTTCTTTTATTAAAAAATTACCTTTTACTAAAAAATACCTTTTATTAAAAAAGTAAATTTTATTAAAAAAGTACCTTTTATTTAAAACGTGCCTTTTATTAAAAAATTGCCTTGTATTAAAAATTACCTTTTATTAAAAAAGTGCCTTTTATTAAAAAAAGTACCTTTTATTAATAAAGTAAATTTTATTAAAAAACTACCTTCTATTAAAAAATACCTTTTATTAAAAAAGTACCTTTTATCAACAAAATACCTTTTATTGCAATAGTACCTTTTATTCTTCAAAAAGTATCTTTTCATAAAAAAGTACCCTTGTTCTAAACTACCTCTTATTAAAAAATACATTTTGTTAAAAAGAACTTTCTCCTCTGAAAATAAATTTTCTTAAAAAACTACCTTTTATTAAAAAAGTGTCTTTTATTAAAAAAGTGCATTTTATTAAAAAGTTGTCTTTTATTAAAAAAGTGCATTTTATTAAAAAAGTGCCTTTTATTAAAAAATTGCCTTTTATTGAAAAATTGCCTTTTATTAAAAAAGTACCTTTTATTAAAAAAGTACCTTGTATTAAAAAGTGTCTTTTATTAAAAAAGTGCCTTTTATTAAAAAAGTACTATTAAAAAAGTATCTTTTTATTAAAAAAGTACCTTTTATTAAAAAACTACCTTTTATTAAAAAGTACCTTTTATTAAAAAAGTTCCTTTCCTTAAAAAAGTGCCTTTTATTAAAAAATAGCTTTTATTAAAAAAGTACCCTTTATTAAAAAAGTACGTTTTATTAAAAAAGTACCTTTTATTAAAAAGTGCCTTATATTAAAAATTACCTTTTATTAAAAAAGTTCCTTCTATTAAAAAAGTACATATTATTAAAAAAGTACATTTTATTAAAAAAGTACCTTTTATTAAAAAGTGCCTTGTATTAAACAAGTACCTTTTATTAATAAAGTACCGTTTATTAAAAAACTACCTTTTATTAAAAAAGTACTTTTTATAAAAAAAAGTACCTTTTACAAAAAAAGTACCTTTTATTAAAAAAGTACCTCTTATTAAAAAGTACTTTTTATTATAAAAGTACCTTTTATTAAAAAAGTACCTTTTTTATAAAAGTACCTTTTTTAAAAAAGTACCTTTTATTAAATCAGTACCTTTTATTAATAACTTTTCTTCAAAAAAGTACCTTTTCATGAAAAATTTCCTTTTCATAAAAAGTACCTTTTGTTCTGTACTACCTCTTCTTAAAAATACATTTTATTAAAAAGTACTTTCTCCTCAAAGTTTCCTGTTCTTTTCGTTAAATAATTTATTTTTATTAAAAAAGTGCATGTTATTAAAATCGTGAATTTTCTTTAAAATGTACATTTTCTTTAAAAAGTATCTTATGTTAAAAAAGTTACATTTCTTTAAAAAGTACATTTCTAAAAAAAAAGTATATTTTCGTAATAAAGTTCCTTTCTTAAAAAAGTAAGTTTTATTAAAAAATTTCCTTTTATTAAAAAAGTACCTTTTCGTAATAACTAGATTTTCCTAAAAAAAATATTTTTACTTAAAAAATTATCTTTTCTTAAAAAGTAAACAAATTTTTTTTAAAAGTACCTTTTCATAAAAATGTACCATTTCTAAATAAATTAACTTTTCTTAAGCAATTACCCCTTTCATAAAAAAGTACTTTTTCTTAAAATAGTACTATTTAAAAAAAGTACTTTTTCTTAAAAAAGTACCATGCTCAAAAAGTACTTTTCCTTAAACAAGTACCTTTTCTTAAAAAGTGCCCTTTCTTAAAAAACTACCTTTTCTAAAAATGTGTAATTTTTTAAAAAAGTTATTTTTATCATAAAACAGTACCTTTTCATAAAAAAGTGCCTTTTTTAATAAAAAAGTACATTGCCTTAATAAAGTAATTTTATTTAAAAAAGTACCTCTTCTTATTGTCAAAAGTGCCTTTTCTTAAAAAAGTGTATTCAAAAAAAGTTACTTTTATCAAAAGGGGCCTTTTGTAAAAAGCACATATTGTTTAAAAAATTTTCATAAAGGCAGCATTACCCTAAGTACACTTGTCTCATCTGTGCTCATTTTTGGCTGTTGAATAGTGTTACAGATACTAAAATAATTTACCATCTAAATTGTTTTGAAAGAGAATTACAAATTATTTAACAAAATAAAAAATGTAAAAATATACGTACGTCCGTACATCAGAATAATGAAAAACAATTTAAAACAAGCTATTCACTTAACATTAAGACTAAACCTTGGCAGTGATCTATAAGATATGTAGAAGAAATTGAAAAAAAATAAAGAAAAAAATAAAGGAAAAGTACCAACAATAAGTTTTCAAACAAAACAGCCTCATCAATACAATGCTCATTATCGCCACCAACGAAAGAAACAGCCAACCACGTTGGTATAAAATATTCATTCATATGTTAGTGTGTGTAAACGTTAAAAATTTATCGGTAGCAACATCTCTAAGTATCTATACACAACAACGACATCATCATATGTAATGTTGAATTGTTTATTGGCAATCTTCTGGGTAAACTTTTTTCCTTAACACTGATTGAAAGATGCGTTAGATTCGATAACAATAAGAAGAAGAACAACAAATCCCAACCACTTATGTATACACTCATAAGTACAAATATCTACAAACACATTATTAAGAGTTTTCACATATTTATTAAGTTTAAAAGAATCTTTTTTCGATTTTTCTTTTTTTTTTTTTTTTTAAGAAAAAGTTTGTTTTTCACCTTGAACCACACAATAATATATATATGTATACATATATTATATATAGAATCATATGTTTGTATATAACAAAGTGAGAATATAGTTTATTTTGTAAGTATAATAAAATTTTATTTAGTATTACGTTTAACAACAACAAGAAATTTATCAAAAAAAAAAAAAAATTCATTCATACAATAAACTACACTCGGTGAAATTTGATTAAACCCCGGAAATTAAAAAAGTATATATAATATCTTCTTAAAGTTGTAACAGGTTGTTAATTTTTGATTTCAATGCATATCGCAGATGTTTCGAAATTCATATTGAATAGCGCACAGTGGCTCCAGATATAGGAACACTATATGTGTGGAAATTGTATTCAAGAATATAAGCTTTCAAAATTTTATATTTGGAGCCTGTTATTAAACATAACTTTTGTTTGACAAAATTCGATTAATTGCCTTTATTTGAATATTTCTTAGTGTGCAAAAGGGGAAAAATAAATCCAACGTTCACCTTTATTGAGTGGTTGTATCATTTCTTTTTTTCAATTTAGTTTTTCAGTATTATTTTCATTTTATTATCTTTTTTTGTATAGCGACATGTTTACATCATTTTTATCTTTTCTGAAATTTCTTTGAGGCATTTCTTTAAAGAAAATTTGTAACAGAAATTCATTCTTTATTTATTAATATATTTTTCTAGTATTTTTTATAGAAAAAATTGCCAAAAAAAAAAAAAAAAGTGTAGGACATAAACCTTGACAAGAACAATAGCATCCCATAAAAAGGTCAATTTGATTTATTGCTATTGGTACTTAAAAGAATTTAAGAATAGATAAAAATAAAAACAAAAATAAAAATAATAACGTCACAAGTTAGTCTTTACAAATTTTTGGTAATCATTTACAATAGAGGAAAATTACAAAAATTTTAATGTTTGCTCATCAATAAGTTAAATGATATTGACTGTTTGTTAAGGCGCAATTTTAATGAAAGCGATTTACAATTTTCGACATGCTGCTTAATGATAATCAAAAAAAAAAAAAAAAAAACAACAAAGAAACTAAATTAAAATAAAATAAATAGAAATATCGCTATAAAGCACCAGGGATTACAAGAAACTTTTAAAAGATCGATTAGTTAATTGAGTTTATTGTCATCAAATTTAAGGACAATTGAAATTAATATTAATTAAAAAAAATATTATCGTTTTTTAATGTCCTCCATATCTGTACAAAAAACTATATAAAAATTAATTATAAAAATATTTTACTATTTCAAATATTATGAGAAGTTTTTTTATGAATTACTTAATTTTCTTTTTATAATTTTTCCCGATTTTTATAGTACATATTTGTAATAATCTTGAACATTTTCACAATTCATGAAAATAAAAGGTCATGGGTCAAACTATTAGGATATAGAAAACCAAATTTTGAATGGTATTATAAAGAAAATAGTTTTATATATCCAAAAAATTTACAAAAAAAATTTGCGAATAATTTATTCATTATTTTTATGGACACCAAATTTGGCCCATGAAAGTTTATATGGCCGATGAAAGTTTATATACATAATTCCACGAAAATCAATTTGTATTCGCGACCTGTAGTTTGTTAACATAGTTTGCATGGACATAGACAGACCTACAGGCGGACAGATGTGTTCAAGATTAACGTGAGTACCTGTCACGATGGCCTGACCTCACGGTGCACTTAACACCGGGCAGAAACTATGCGGCCACCGGTGTCCTCGCAGCAGGAGTACCAATTTGAGGCATGCATTTGGACATGACCTCCCCCTTGGATGAGGAGCGGAGTACTATCTAAAACTCCTACCGATCAATGGGTCACGGCATCCGGTTGCAATGCAACTCCATACCGAGCTGGCGCTCTCCCCGCGATTTGGGTATAAACCACAGCCAACACGATGCTCCCCTAAGGAGCCACACCACTGCCAAGCTGGAACTAGGTTACAGGGGTCCTGACACCCGTGGTACCAGAATAAAGCCTCCGTAGCCGAAACTACTACCAGTTGAACTCCAAACAGTTCGGAACTGGTGGCCCTAGACAACAAACACATAGACATAAGAGACAAGAACACAACAATGAACAGCCGCACTCTGAGTGAGCATGTGCTTCCTCACCAGTAGCACACAAAAAGGACAACAATTAACATAGCTCCGTCACGGAAGCTCGACAGACAACACATAGAAGACGTCAGGAACAGAAGCGCAGAAACAACAGGTAGCAGCAAGAAACAGCAAAAAGCAAGACGGTGCACCATTGTGGAGGAACAGATTCCGATGCATCAGCCCAACAGTCGTACTCATATCCAAAATCCAGGCACGACGATGTGCACTACTGGAGCGACTACCCATTGGCAGTTAAGCACCACCACGGATGCCCGCATAAAAAGCCACCTCCACTAACGTCCGGTTCTACGATTGAATACGTCAATCGCATTCACCTAAATTTCTAACAGTCCGTCCCACTGTGGTCAATATTTTGAGATAGCGGCCAAAACTCCTTTTGGTTTTTGTTCTCCGATTTTAAAGTTATTAGACTCATATGAAAGTAGACAGTAGTAAACCTCGGGAGCCAAAAAATTAGAACTCTATTTCAACTATTTCAGTGAGAACAGGGTGGTCCACAATGGGCTTTTTCAGAATTTAGTAAATTTATGATATTTTTAGTTAATTTTTAAAGTTTAAATGATCATAACTTTTTTGTTTTTCAAGATTTTTTGACGAAATAAATTTTTTGTTGTAACTTAACTTATTTCCTATTACTGAAGCTCTGCTGTTTTCAGAACAATTTAACTTTTTTTTTAAAAAAGGTCAAATTTCTCGGAAATTTCCTACTTCATAGAGCACAACTCCTGTGAGTAAAGCTGAGTCAAAACACAAATTTACTGTTTTGTAGTCCTAACTCTCCCCTACATTCCTATATATTCATGTCCATGCATCGGGACTGCACTTTTCGAGCTACAGCAATTTTTCTGACCCAAGGTAAGATATTCGGTACAAATGCACGTCATATTTTTTGAGAAGTTATTTGTATGTGAAAGTGGCTATTATGCATATATTTTGATGAAATTTTGTACAAGAGTTGTTATTGACCCAAAAAATAATTCTGTTGAAATTAGGAGAAGTTGGCCCATATTTGGACCTAGACCACATAGAAGGGTGTATCAAAATTTTGACAAAAATGACAATAGAACTCTCAAATTATGTGGTATCTGGCAATTCATTTGGAAAAGGTAAAAAAGATTTTATTACCATCTAATATTACACAACTTAAATACGTGAAAATTGCAAATAAATTTCAAACCAATGGAAATAACTGGTAAAACCAACTACCTGTTATATTATGTTTCAAAAAGGTAAAAAAGATCATGTTGAAACTTCGAGCAATAGTATATTAATCCATGCATTCATTTTTTTTCTTCATTATTGTTTAAACAATGGCTAAATTCAGTTATAGTGATATATATTTTGAACGGAAAGATGAAAACGACATTATTTTACATATGATGAATAATCCATTCTTCAAAATATGCGACAAACAAGAAATTAAAATTCATAACTTAAAAATAAAAAACTTTTTAAATACATTAAGAAAACGGTACAATCAATGTTCCAGAAACAAGAAATTGTTTTACTCACGCAACCAAGAATGGCTAAGAAATAAACTTATTTTTAAAAAGCCATCAGTAACTACCACGGAAACTAGAAAAGGTGGTCGACCAGCAAAGCCAATTGATAATTGTAGTGAAAGATCACGAAGACGCAAGCTTAAACATATCAATGAAGAAGTTTTTTGTAGAATCATAAAGGATTCATTTCTGCATCAAATTCAACCATCGAAAACTAAAAAGGGTAAAATTGCTATCATTGAAAAAATAGTGGAAGCAAGCCCCAGACGCACAAAAAGGATTTTAGAAAGTATGCCGACACCAACTGAAGAAAATAAATTTACTCCAGAAGAAGCATTTGCACTATTTTTGGATTTGAAAATGACTAAAAACCAATATACAGAATTGCGGATGCGAACCAATGAAAAAAATTGTGGAATTTTTCCATCATATCGAGATATAGTTTCTGCCAAAAAAGATTGCTTACCTTCACCAACTGCTATTAGTGTAACTTCAAGTTCAGCAGAAATAAAATTGCAGGATCTTCTTGAACACGCTGCAGAACGATTATTAAAGACATTTGATGCTGACTATTTAAAGAAGTTTAAAAATTGCAGCATGACTTTAATTTCTAAATGGGGATGTGATGGGTCTTCTGGCCAGAAACAATACAGACAATGTAATGCGGAAAATTCATCAGATGCCAATTTATTCATGATTTCTTTCGTTCCATTACGTTTAACAAAAACTTATATTGGTTCAGAGCCGTCAACTAGTAGAGCTGCAGAGATAGATGTATGGAAGAATGAAATTCCCTCGTCAACAAAATTTTGTAGACCAATAAAGTTTGCTTACAAAAAGGAGACTCAAGATGTCATAGATGAAGAAGTTCGAAAACTAAATGATCAAATTGAAGAACTTCAACCAGTAACATTTAAATTTGATGACCAAGACATTGAAGTAAATTTTAAAATGTGTCTCACAATGATTGATGGAAAAGTTGCACAAGCTTTAACCAAAACAAAGTCATCGTCAAGCTGCACCATATGCCAAAAAACATCAAGTCAATTGAGCCAACCACCAACACAAGACGATAGTTTTAATGAAGCATATGAATTTGGAATGTCACCTCTTCATGCTAGAATTCGTTTTATGGAGCATATTCTTAAATTGGGATACGATTTGGAATTTGGCCCGTTAGGCGAAACAGTGAGAAACAACAAAGAAAATTTGGAAAAAAGAAAGCAAAAAAAAAAAGATATTCAAGAAAAATACCGTGAGATAGGCCTTATAATTGACCAACCAAAGCAAGGAGAAGGAAATTCTAATGATGGAAACACAGCAAGGAGATTTTTTTCCGATCCAGAAACTGCAGCCTCTATAACTGGAGTAGATTATAATTTAATACGACGATTCCAAATCATATTACAAGTTATAGCATGTAGCAAAAAGATAGATGCAAAAAAATTTGGTCAGTATGCTAATGAGACAGCAACCCTTTATAACCAAAAATATTCTTGGAGACATATGCCAACCACAGTTCACAAAATTTTGTTCCATGGGGAACAAATAATTCAGCACAATATGCTTCCAATTGGAGATCTCTCAGAAGAAGCCCAAGAAAAAAGGAACAAAGACTACAGATTCTTTCGCGAGCACAATACAAAAAAATTTCCAGATATTGTACTAATTAAGATCTTATTAATATTTTGTTGTGCACATCATACCCATACATGTCCAGTATTCGACAAAAATGGAAATCAACCTCATTAGAGTTAGATGAAGTAGCTAAACAACTACTGCAAAATGAAAATCAAAGTTATTTGGAAGAAATTTTTACTAATATTGTTTAATTAATACTAGTTTAAAGATTATAATTTGTTTCTAATTTTAGTATAAATTTTTATTAATACATTTAAATAAAATATATGTGCACTTTAAATCAATAGTAAAATTTTACTTAAAATTTTATCGATGTTGTGTTCTGTATATAATATATCCAAATGGTATTGATATTGTTGGGAATTTCAGTGTTATTTTTCAGTTTAATCCTCACAAGAATTAGCTTTCTTCCAAAAAAACCAACCTTTGGCCCCTGTGAATATTGAGACTAAATAAATGTCAGGGGCCAAATGTTGGCATTTTCTGACCAAAATTAAGTTTAGGAATAATAAATAAGTATTGGTTGTAAAATACGATTGAAGAAAATAAGAAATTATAAAAAAAAATTTAAAATGTCAAAATATTCAAATTTTACATGGAAACTCAACAAAAAATTAAAATGCATTTTTAACTCCAAATTACTTACGTTCCTATCAGTCGATTTTTACGTCTGCACACGTAAATTGAAGGTTAAAGTCCCTCCTATTGAACAAAACAAATTGCGTAAAAAAATACCAATCCAGTCAAAAGTTATAGAGTTTTGACCGCTATCTCGCGAAATTGACCACTGTGCGCCCGTCATCTAATGCCCTACTAAAATCCCATCCTAAAGCTGTTTGAATAATGCCCATACTAACTAAGCTCCAAACATAACTATAAAGTGAACACTTGGTCAAAACATGTATCTAGTCCTCCGGCCCTTGCCCACACCTACAGTTCGGCGTACCGGACAGACTCCTCTTATGCAGAAAAACATTCAAGGAGCCATATCCAGTCAGTAAAAAGCCCAGACTTAAGCCGAAGCTAAAGGCCGGGCGGTCTCTAACGGAGGCCACGTCCCTTATAAACTCGTAGGTTGTTCGGCCCTTGTCACCGTCCGTCCAACGTGAACGCCATCTTGAAAGAAGATGCTCGTCCAGCAGGAGTTTCCCCTGCCTCAAGTTTAAATCAGCAATTTCACTCGAATTTAACCAGTCATGCCCTGATAGTGGCAGCCCCCTCCTAATCTTGTAAGTAATACCACGTCTTACACCTCCAGGTCAAGGGGAGGTGCACCTAACAGAACTTGAAGAGCATCTGTCGAAACTGTGTGGGAAAATGGCATGCAAGCCAGCATTGCCACTCTCTGACAAGACAAGATTTGTTTCTTGCGCCTAGCAGACAGAGCGGTGCCGTACCATACAGACGAGCCGAACGTTGCGCAAGCAACGAACAGATCACTATATATGGCAGGGACAGCTCTCCTGCTAAGGCCCCAGTCATTTCTAAGGATGTGTCTGATATCTACCACAACTACCGTCAACCGGCAGAGAAATGAACTAAAAAGTTTATCGTCTCACTAATATTGATACCTAGATACTTGACTTCGGTTACATATCTATAGCTTACGTCTCCTAACCGAACTCCAGGTGGGCTCGCCTGCGACAAACTGCCTTTCGGCAGCATCATGACTGTCTTTTCCCATGACACCTCGAGACTGACACTATTTCCCCACTCACCGATTTCGAGCATAGCGTGCGCACCCTTCCTCTCCAGTTCAGCACGAGACTGACCTTTGATTAAAATGAACAAGTCATCCGCGTAGGCACAGAGTTGGTGGGATGCTCTTAGAGACCTTAAAAAGGAGATCCATAATTAGATTCCACATAAATGGTCCCCTGCGGGTAGCCCCTAACAAACTCTCTACACACTATCATTAGCTCCTACCGCAAAAACTTTCCTACCACTAAAGTAGCTGCTCCACAGGGAAAGCTCCCTGCAACCAACTGTCCGTAGTCTGTCAAGCATCCTATCCCACGAGAGGTAATCAAACGCACCTTTAAAGTCCACAAATATGCCTACGACGTATTTGCTCACAGAATCTGAAACACATCTCTTCTAACATGATGCCATGCATCCTCAACTGACTTCCCTGCTTTTAAACCGAACTGATATTCTGAAGCAGCCGCATTGTAGGATTCCTTCAGTCTGTTATCCATAATCCTCTCCAGCACTTTTCCAAGTACCGGAAGAAGGCCTGCTTCTACGCCTCTGGAGAATAGCCCTCACTAATACACCTCCTATAGACTGCCTCAAGGTATTCCGGTATGGCTTTCGAGATGCTCTTACACATCTCTCCAGTCATCCATCCATACCTGGAGACCTTCTACTCTTGCCTCGGCACATGCTAACATCCATTTCTGGTCTTTCCATCGGCGGAGGGTCATCCACCGCCTCATAGAGACGATGAACATTTGGATACACAGACAGACCTACAGACGGATGGACGGACATCGCTAATTCGAAAAAGAAAAAGATTCTAAGTATAAGTAAAGGTGAGTCTAGGCCAAGTATTTTTGATAGCTGGAAACATCAACACACACTTATTTTTCCTCACCACAGAGTGGTATGGGTATAAAATATTATAGTTTTGAAAAAAAATTTAACTCAATTTTTTTTTATTGATAGTATACAATAGGGACGTTCGATGTTTTCATAAAATTGATAATTTTGATCGATGTTATTCAAAAATATATCTTTTAACTCTTTGAAGTTACATTATACTAAAAAAAAATAATAGTACACCAGGATATTGCTTAAATAAATATTGCTGGCTACAATTGTATGCCATACATTTCATAAAAGAAGCGGCATAATTAAATTGATTGTTTGGTGCCAAAAAAAAAGATGCCTCGAGTAAGTGAGTTTTGTAAGCCATTCACGAAATTATCGTCCTCATCCGCAAAATGCAATCATTGCGGAAATGTGTTAAAAACTTCGGGCAATACATCCAACTTGAAATGCCCTATGCAGTGTCCATGGTGATTTACTGACTACAAAGTCAGCTTGATCTACCAATAAGAAAGTCAACTTTCATAAAATTTGCAAATGATTGATCGGATTGTGATGAGCAACTTTTTCCGAATCGGATTCTGGAGATAAGAGTCGGAGCCAGAATGACAGCTTATTTATCGATCATAATAAAGTGATTCAAAAGAAATGGCGTAGAAATATTACTTCTTCAACAGAACGCCAATTATGAAGCAACCATTCCGAAGTTTTATTTTACATTCGTAAGTATAAATGATCCACATTCAATTCAAATATTTTTTTTACAAATTACTTTAATTTCAGAAGCACCTGCTGAAAAAATGGGGCAAAAGGCGTTAGTGGTTTGGCAGTGAAATGGCCTCAGCGCCTATCCATTACTGTCTAAGGTTCCACTTAAATATTTATCAACGACAGTAACGTTGCGTGTTTTCCGAGCAGCTCTTTTCAAAAGGC
Organism: Cordilura impudica; assembly: GCA_963682025.1. Taxonomy (NCBI): domain Eukaryota; kingdom Metazoa; phylum Arthropoda; class Insecta; order Diptera; family Scathophagidae; genus Cordilura; species Cordilura impudica. Next base: position 64,435,232 of record OY821517.1, on the reverse strand, counting down.
CGGTCAAATAATTAGCGATGCAAAAAATAAATTAGATGGAAAATTTGCATCAAATCTAATATTTTGGAGCTCGTTGCCAACGGAGCTTTGGTACAATGATTAAAAAATTCAGTGTTTAATATAATCGTTTGTATTAAAGAAATAAAATTAACAAAAATTTGATGCTTTATATCTTTTTTTCGATGGTGAACATCGATGGTTTCGGTTTTCGATGCTCAGCCTTAGTATACAATATACAGTGTTGAAGAAATGTAATAAGGACGACATTTATTTTTCAGTTTTTCTTAAGTTTCTATATACAATCCTTATAAGTAAAATTAAGTTCATAAATGGACATAAGGTACTTCAAATAAAAATTATTCAGCCCAATTACGAATACTCTAAAGGAATTTCTTTCTCACGGAAAATACTTTTCTCGAGAAAAAAAAAATCCTCCAATTATAAATTCCGCGTGAACAAAAAAATGAGTAAGTGCCATCATCGAATTCCGAAGCCAGTTTTTTTGCTTATTGACAATTAATTTTATATCTTTTTATGTGTGTGCAAACGAAAATAAATTTATTTTAAAGAAAAATTAAATAAAAATGAATAGCATAGCTATGATGCGAGCACTTGTGGGGGAAATTGGTGTTGTAGAGTAGCAACAAGGAATTAGCTAAAGGATTGCTAGAAGTCAATTGCGGGCTGAATCTAAGAAAAACACAATCAATGCGTGAATTGGTTTTCATTAATGTTAACAAAAGTTGAAGTTTGGCTTTATTTGTGGTCTTCAACCTACGAGAACAATAAAATATTAATTTTTTTTGATTTTAATTTTGTTTTATCAAAATACTTCTTACATTTTTATATCAACTTCCGTCTGTTTTGCAAGGGAAATTTTTTGTGGAAAAAAACAAAATCAAGTGCATTGAGAATAACTACTTTTCTCTCATCGAATTTTATTTCCGAAGGAATTTTTATTCATAATAGGGGAAGAGGGAGAAGTGAGATATTTCATGCGGAATATTTGTTTAGAATTGGGTTGATAATATTCCATTAATTTACAACAACAAAAATTTATTCCAATAAAACATCCTGGAATAAATAAAAGGGACGATTTTGTTTTTTTTATCTTATTTTCAATTTCATTACATAATTTACCTTCATATCTTAATATTATATTAATATTTAGTAGATGCTCCCTTCATATTTATTACCTCCAGGTTTCCGGGGGTATATAATTTTTTTTGCCACAAATCATCTTTATTTTTAGACTATATGCCCCTCTTTTGTTTTTTAAGAACCCTCACATATGCTCAATGGGATTATTGTCCTGAAACCAGGACTTAACAAGTCTAGAGGATTGCTTTGGTTTATTTTCTTGCCCTTACGGTATTTTAAATAAACTCATCTAATAATAAATTGTTCAAGGATTAAAAATTTGCTACCCACAATAAAATCAGGTTTTTAGTTTAAAAGATATAATCTCTCAAATTTGACCGATTTTCAGTTAAAAAAATAACATTTTTAGGCAATTTGGTCCAGTATTGGGTAGAATATACAAAAACTGGGCAACTAATCGTAATTATACCCTATACCACTATGTGGTTTGGGTATAATGACTTTGTGCTGCTGTTTGTAACAACCAAAAATATTTGACCCATCTTTAATTATACCGATCGAATCAGAATCACTTTCTGAGTTGATTTAACAATGTCCGTCCGTCCGTCCGTCCGTCCGTCCGTCCGTCCGTCTGTGTGTCCATGTAAAGCTTGTAATTAAACTGCAGGTCGCAAATATGAATATATTTTGATGAAATTTGGTATATAAGCTTTTGTCGGCCATGGGATGAACGCTATTGAAATTGGTGAGAATCGGTCCATGTTCAGACCTAGCCCCCATACAAATTACCCATATGAAATCGACATAAATTGCCATAAGATCCAAATTGTCATATAGATCTTACTCAAATTGGGTTTGTATGCGTTCATTATATCCACTAATGAGTAGTCCAAAAAGGATCCCTTTGACCCCATATAGAGCTGCTTCCCGATCTTCACTTAAATCTATTAAAAAACAAAAATATTGCACTGATTCTTCTCAAATTTTGTTTGTACATATTTTTGCAAAATACAAGAGACTTTACCAAACATGATCAGGATCGGTCCATTTTTGGACCTAGTCCCTTTATAAATATAGCATCCGATATGAACTTTTTCATATCTGCAGCCAAAAAAATTAATAAAAATCCCACTCAAATTTGGTTTTTGCTTATTTTCAATGTCCTGTTAGTTGGGCCTAAGAGATAGGGTTTCTAAACGCATGGTATAGGGTATCGTATAGTCGGTCTAGACCGACTATAATTTTCCTACTTGTTTTTTGTATGTGTTAGTGGCAACTTTAAATAAATGTAACTCAAAAAAAAAAAATTAAAAAATTTAATAATCTGTAAATCTGGTGGATAGCTAACAAGAAATACATAAAACAGTTCTTCGAAATGCAGTTCTTCGAATAAAAATAACCATAGAGATTTTCCGCGATAGCGGGAAATAATTAGAGATTTTCAACTATAGCAGGTAATAACCATTGAGGTTTTCAACTATAGTGGAGAAGAATTGTTTTTGGAAGAATTGTTATTCGAGGAACTGCTATTCGAAGAATTGTTTTTTCGAAGAATTGTTTTCGAAGAATTTTCCGCCGACCCACGGAGAAATTCAAAACTCATACGCATAAGGAAAGAAAGAGTTTTAATAAAGTCTTTGTTTTTACGGGTTAGATTATTAAACACTAACGTAATATTTTAGGCCTATTTGATGACACAGATGCGATAAAAAAAAAAATTACCACAATGAGTAAACCATGATTTTCAACTGATGCAGAAGTCAATACAACGTAGAAATCGCTTCAAAACAAATGAACTGAAGCACTAGTTTCACTAGAAGTTGGGCTAATTCTAATTTTAATTACTGTTTCCGAACTCTAAAGATACGTGGAAAGCGAACTTAATAGTAATTTTATTTATCTTCCGATGACTCCAGTAAATAGTACAGTTTTTGAACAAACTGCATTCGAGTTTTCTTGTGTTATATCTTAAATTTTCAAAATGCAAATTTTCAGATACCCATATTGTCCATATTTTATGGACGAGATTGCCACCATAGAACTTAAGAGGTATTTTCGGGAAAGATCAGCTAAAATTCATCTGCACCCTGGAACATAATTTCTTATAGTTGTAGAATTTTACAAAATAACACGATCATTTAAGCTTGGTTGTGAGTGTCTTATAATATTCTTTTTGCTAGGCCTTTAAAATTACTTTATATGATGTCAACTTGTAAATGGTTTATTTGACTCAAATTTAAAATATATACACAAAAAAAAAACGAAAAACGTCCTTTTTTGTACCTTTTTTCAACAAATATGACGTTGGACAGCTGAAAAAAAATATTTTTATGTTCCTTTAATATATCCAAGTTTCATCAAGATCGTGTTATTTGAAAATACTTTTCTAAAAAGACTCTAATTAATATTTTCTTTGGATTTGAACTCAAATTTTTTTTGAAAAATTTTGCAGAATATATAAAAAAAAAATCATAAAACTTTAAAAATTTTATTAATTTGTGGCTTAAACTTTTTTCAAAAGAAATTTTAAGTTTTTAATTTTACGTAATTACGTATACGTATAGAGATCGTAATATTTAATTGCTTTTATAATATAGAACTTTAAAACTGTTTTCTTCTAAAATAACTATTGAAAAATCTGCCCAAAACACTGAAGCAATGATTAATTGTACATATGCAACATGTGGCTACAATGTAATATTTTCACTTCTAAAAATAGATCTCCTTAACAAAACAGCAATAAAAAAGAAGACTGCTCACCAAAAACATTTTTGTACGTATAAAACAATATCGAAAAACTAAAGATAAACAAATAAAATGTAATGCTGCAATATGTCTTTGAAGCGGCAACAAACGCGTAATCAATCATTTTGAAATCATTAAAATGTTTTTAGCGTATAGACGAAAACAATGTACGTATAAGGCATTCCAAAACAATTGCCCGATATTTGGAATGAAATCTATGATAAATGAAAAATATAACAAATTCATCAAATTGTGAAGGACCAGAAAAACTAACTTAGCAAGTTAAAAAATTTTTACATTTTTCCACTTTAATTTTACGATATTCTTGATAAGTCTTCCCATTTAGCTATTAACATAATTAAATTAATGACTCTTTCCCTAAAATGAATTCAGTTCTGAATCTTAAATTAAGTTACTTGATTATGGAAAATCGATAAATCTTATACAATAACATCCACAAATTTAGTAGTCTTTCATAAAAAACTAAGAGTCAAATAGCAAATGACTCTAAGAATTTTTAATAGCAACAAGTATAAGCAGGCCTGAGAGAGCTTTACGAGTATATATACAATATGGTTATTAAAATATAGAAAACTAGTCATCAATAACAAACTAAAATTTTTTTGGCTTTCAAATCAATTAGTACTCAACCGGCAGTAATAAATTAGAGGATCGTAAGTAATTTATAAACTTTATGAAGAAAACCCATTCAAACCTAACAATGAAATATTCGCCATTTTAAGAAGAGGAGAGAAGAATAATATTAAATATGCATATCGCACCTGTACCGCTAAAGTGAGTCAACTCAAAATTTACAAATTTTCAGTAGAGGCAAAAAACGTTTTTTTTTTTTGATATTTACTATAATGTTTAAAAACAAATGTTTCATTGTACGGAATTGCGAATAATAAACATACAACAGTAGTTGTTTTTGCGATTTTTTCAGTGATCATCAAAAATAACAAGTTTTTTGGGTGCAACTCAAAATATGTCTTTTTAGTGGATTCTAAAGAAGTTACTCTTATAACACAAAGGGGGCTACAACTGTATTCTTTTGCGAAAGACTAGAAAACCGATGTAAGATTTTTACAGTGGATAGATATGACCACTGTGTATCGTTTTCTTGCAAAAAGTGAAAATTAAAAAATTTTGAGTCGACTCACTTTAGACGTACATATATACATATGTGTATTTTTAAATTTTAAATTTTAATTATTAATTTTTAATTTTTAATTTTTAATTTTTAATTTTTAATTTTTAATTTTTAATTTTTAATTTTTAATTTTTAATTTTTAATTTTTAATTTTTAATTTTTAATTTTTAATTTTTAATTTTTAATTTTTAATTTTTAATTTTTAATTTTTAATTTTTAATTTTTAATTTTTAATTTTTAATTTTTAATTTTTAATTTTTAATTTTTAATTTTTAATTTTTAATTTTTAATTTTTAATTTTTAATTTTTAATTTTTAATTTTTAATTTTTAATTTTTAATTTTTAATTTTTAATTTTTAATTTTTAATTTTTAATTTTTAATTTTTAATTTTTAATTTTTAATTTTTAATTTTTAATTTTTAATTTTTAATTTTTAATTTTTAATTTTTAATTTTTAATTTTTAATTTTTAATTTTTAATTTTTAATTTTTAATTTTTAATTTTTAATTTTTAATTTTTAATTTTTAATTTTTAATTTTTAATTTTTAATTTTTAATTTTTAATTTTTAATTTTTAATTTTTAATTTTTAATTTTTAATTTTTAATTTTTAATTTTTAATTTTTAATTTTTAATTTTTAATTTTTAATTTTTAATTTTTAATTTTTAATTTTTAATTTTTAATTTTTAATTTTTAATTTTTAATTTTTAATTTTTAATTTTTAATTTTTAATTTTTAATTTTTAATTTTTAATTTTTAATTTTTAATTTTTAATTTTTAATTTTTAATTTTTAATTTTTAATTTTTAATTTTTAATTTTTAATTTTTAATTTTTAATTTTTAATTTTTAATTTTTAATTTTTAATTTTTAATTTTTAATTTTTAATTTTTAATTTTTAATTTTTAATTTTTAATTTTTAATTTTTAATTTTTAATTTTTAATTTTTAATTTTTATTTTTTAATTTTTAATTTTTAATTTTTAATTTTTAATTTTTAATTTTTAATTTTTAATTTTTAATTTTTAATTTTTAATTTTTAATTTTTAATTTTTAATTTTTAATTTTTAATTTTCAATTTTTAATTTTTAATTTTTAATTTTTAATTTTTAATTTTTAATTTTTAATTTTTAATTTTTAATTTTTAATTTTTAATTTTTAATTTTTAATTTTTAATTTTTAATTTTTAATTTTTAATTTTTAATTTATAATTTTTAATTTTTAATTTTTAATTTTTAATTTTTAATTTTTAATTTTTAATTTTTAATTTTTAATTTTTAATTTTTAATTTTTAATTTTTAATTTTTAATTTTTTATTTTTAATTTTTAATTTTTATTTTTTAATTTTTAATTTTTAGTTTAAGTTTTTAATTTTTAATTTTTAATTATTAATTTTAAATTTTTAATTTTTAATTTTTAATTTTTAATTTTTAATTTTTGATTTTTAATTTTTAATTTTTAATTTTTAATTTTTAATTTTTAATTTTTAATTTTTAATTTTTAATTTTTAATTTTTAATTTTTAATTTTTAATTTTTAATTTTTAATTTTTAATTTTTAATTTTTAATTTTTAATTTTTAATTTTTAATTTTTAATTTTTAATTTTTAATTTTTAATTTTTAATTTTTAATTTTTAATTTTTAATTTTTAATTTTTAATTTTTAATTTTTAATTTTTAATTTTTAATTTTTAATTTTTAATTTTTAATTTTTAATTTTTAATTTTTAATTTTTAATTTTTAATTTTTAATTTTTAATTTTTAATTTTTAATTTTTAATTTTTAATTTTTAATTTTTAATTTTTAATTTTTAATTTTTAATTTTTAATTTTTAATTTTTAATTTTTAATTTTTAATTTTTAATTTTTAATTTTTAATTTTTAATTTTTAATTTTTAATTTTTAATTTTTAATTTTTAATTTTTAATTTTTAATTTTTAATTTTTAATTTTTAATTTTTAATTTTTAATTTTTAATTTTTAATTTTTAATTTTTAATTTTTAATTTTTAATTTTTAATTTTTAATTTTTAATTTTTAATTTTTAATTTTTAATTTTTAATTTTTAATTTTAATTTTTAATTTTTAATTTTTAATTTTTAATTTTTAATTTTTAATTTTTAATTTTTAATTTTTAATTTTTAATTTTTAATTTTTAATTTTTAATTTTTAATTTTTAATTTTAATTTTTAATTTTTAATTTTTAATTTTTAATTTTTAATTTTTAATTTTTAATTTTTAATTTTTAATTTTTAATTTTTAATTTTTAATTTTTAATTTTTAATTTTTAATTTTTAATTTTTAATTTTTAATTTTTAATTTTTAATTTTTAATTTTTAATTTTTAATTTTTAATTTTTAATTTTTAATTTTTAATTTTTAATTTTTAATTTTTAATTTTTAATTTTTAATTTTTAATTTTTAATTTTTAATTTTTAATTTTTAATTTTTAATTTTTAATTTTTAATTTTTAATTTTTAATTTTTAATTTTTAATTTTTAATTTTTAATTTTTAATTTTTAATTTTTAATTTTTAATTTTTAATTTTTAATTTTTAATTTTTAATTTTTAATTTTTAATTTTTAATTTTTAATTTTTAATTTTTAATTTTTAATTTTTAATTTTTAATTTTTAATTTTTAATTTTTAATTTTTAATTTTTAATTTTTAATTTTTAATTTTTAATTTTTAATTTTTAATTTTTAATTTTTAATTTTTAATTTTTAATTTTTAATTTTTAATTTTTAATTTTTAATTTTTAATTTTTAATTTTTAATTTTTAATTTTTAATTTTTAATTTTTAATTTTTAATTTTTAATTTTTAATTTTTAATTTTTAATTTTTAATTTTTAATTTTTAATTTTTAATTTTTAATTTTTAATTTTTAATTTTTAATTTTTAATTTTTAATTTTTAATTTTTAATTTTTAATTTTTAATTTTTAATTTTTAATTTTTAATTTTTAATTTTTAATTTTTAATTTTTAATTTTTAATTTTTAATTTTTAATTTTTAATTTTTAATTTTTAATTTTTAATTTTTAATTTTTAATTTTTAATTTTTAATTTTTAATTTTTAATTTTTAATTTTTAATTTTTAATTTTTAATTTGTAATTTTTAATTTTTAATTTTTAATTTTTAATTTTTAATTTTTAATTTTTAATTTTTAATTTTTAATTTTTAATTTTTAATTTTTAATTTTTAATTTTAATTTTTAATTTTTAATTTTTAATTTTTAATTTTTAATTTTTAATTTTTAATTTTTAATTTTTAATTTTTAATTTTTAATTTTTAATTTTTAATTTTTAATTTTTAATTTTTAATTTTTAATTTTTAATTTTTAATTTTTAATTTTTAATTTTTAATTTTTAATTTTTAATTTTTAATTTTTAATTTTTAATTTTTAATTTTTAATTTTTAATTTTTAATTTTTAATTTTTAATTTTTAATTTTTAGTTTCTAATTTTTAATTTTTAATTTTTAATTATTAATTATTAATTTTTAATTTTTAATTTTTAATTTTAAATTTTTAATTTTTAAATTTTAATTTTTAATTTTTAATTTTTAATTTTAATTTTTAATTTTTAATTGTTAATTTTTAATTGTTCAAAAGGGGTGTGTCCGAAAATTGTTGTTCATAGATTTTACGGTGGAACATTTTCGTCTTTGTCATTTTCGTCTTTGTCTGGGGGGAAGAAAAATTCCAAGTCAGGGTGAAAGTTCTAAGGCAATGCAGTAAAATTTCCAAAGGGTTTGGCAGTTTTATATTATTTCCCTATCTTGAAATGGAAAAACGAATGAAAATTAAAAGAAATAAACAACAGAACTAATATGGAGAGTAAATTTTTATGTTTAATAATTCATCATATGCTTAATTGAAGTACCATAAACCAAAATGATATGTGGTTGATGTTTTTTTTAAATTACGTCTTATTCTTCTATGAATTAATAAATATATCGCACCTGTGCCTCTAAAGTGAGTCAACTCAAAATTTAAAAACTTTCAGTAGAGGCAAAAAACGTTTTTTTTTTTTTGTTTTAATTGTATACTAAAAATAGAACATCAAAAAAATAAACTTAACTTAAAATAATTCTCTTTAGTTGAAACAGCGTTGATATTAATTGGGCTTACATTTGGGAACAACTCAAAATATCGCTTTAGTTTATTCTAAAGAAGCAACTCTTAAAACGCAAAGAGGGTTACAACCGTATTTTTTTTTTTTTTTTTTTTGCGAAAGAGTAGGAAAACCGATGTAAGGTTTTTACAGTGGATTGATTTGAGCGCTGTGTATCGTTTTCTTGCAAAAAGTGAAAATTGAAAAATTTTGAGTTGACTCACTTTAGAGGTACAGGTGTGATATAAATAAATAAATAAAAAACTGTTCAATCAAAATTTGTTTTTCATTTCTTATTTATATTTCCTTTTGTGTTCATACTTTCGTTAAATATTTATGTTATTGAAAATATGTAGTAAATAAAAAAAAAAAGTTTAACGAATTAGTCGGACTAACTTCTGCTCAACTCGGAATAATGTTCTTAAAACATATTAGTTAGCTTCGCGCTGATGGCCATAAGACCACAATTTTTGGTTCCAGCCTTCATGTAATAATCACATCTGCTATGAATTTTAACGAAAGTGACTTCAGACAAAACCTGCCTAACGGACTCGCTCATATTTGTTAGTTTGCGTTGGCGTCCAAAAGTAAGTGATAATTATTATTATGAAACTGTAGGTGCTTATGAGCATATATATTCGTAATAAATTAATCAACAATTTAATATGCTTTTACCCGGTTACATATCCTTGAGTCAGTAAGTGTCACTGATGAGCGATACTATAAATAAGACCAGCGTACCTTAAGAGCTGTGTTTTAATACTGGACCTTAACATGTGTAATTAGTGTCTAAAACTCTTTTATTCCGCCTTGGGACAATTTATATGGAATGCCTTACATATTATAGATACAAATATGCAAATGAATAGAGATTTTGATGTTTTATTGAAATGCAAATAAAACATCAAGACATTTAAAAGTTATTCTACACAAATGCCCTACAAACTAACAAGATCTCGTAGTATATTTTTTCTCCCAGATTTTTTTTTTTTTTTTTTTTGAAGCAAAGAACGCGGAATTCATATCAAAATATTTACATGTAGATGTATCTATGACTACAAACTGCAAACGAAACAAGATTTCAAAATATTTTTGGTTTTTGATGTAATACGTTAAACATACATGTAAGTGATACACATACTTACATATACATGCCCAGTAGGCCAGAGAAGAAAAATAAATCATATAAATACAAACAGAGGAAAATGATTAGAGTACAAGTGTTAAATTAAATGTATGAATCATCCAACATTTCGCTGACGAACAAACTTATTCAGCCATTAAGGCAAAATTATAAAAAATAAGAACTAAATACAAGACAAGCCCTCTTGAGCTAAATGTTATAATAAAAACCAGCCAATTCATTAGATTTATTCATAGGAAATCGATGCCACATCTAAGGCTAATAAAAAAGCAAATGTCTCAACATATCAGTTGAAAGCCGAAAAAACTATCTTAACATGCAAAATGTGCTTTTAACTAGAACATTATGTATAAATGGAAAAGCCAATTAGTTGTTAGTTTAGAAACATACAAGAAAACATGACACCATAGACCACACATGTGTTCACAAAACATCACTTTCAGACAAAACGATTTTTGTATTTTTTATCCAAAAAATGCATTTTTAAATAAATGGTAGTTGAACATATAGTCCACTACACCAACAACATACCTACTTATTAGACCACAAAAAAAGAGCTCAAAAGGATTGAAAAATCGTTTGTCGTTTAAATCATGATCCCGGAAACATTGCCAACATTTTGTTATCGGTAAAGTACTACGAATTATATGAAGAGGACAAAAAATTTTAAGTAAAAAAACAAAAATAAAATCCACTTAAAAAACATTTGGCTTTCTTAGACATTTATTTATCTAAATTGTACAATTGTATATTTTATACTACGCATCACTTAACTAGCGTAATTATGCTAAAAGTGAGATAAAATATTTTCGCCTTCTCCTCTTTTCGGAAGAAATTTTTGAAATATTCTTGAGCATGATTTTCAAATCCTTTCCAGCTCTCCGGCCAATTAAAGATTTTATAAAAGGGCCGCATAGCTTTATTCGATCTATCAAAAAGAATCAATCAAAATTCCATTAATTTGGCAATTTGAAAATGGATATTCGTCAATCCTCATTTCACTTTCATTCTTAATCATGGGCCATAAATCGATATTCTTGAATTTTATTTTTCTCCAAAAAGAAACATATCGACAACGTTAATGAAATAAATTTGTAGAAAATTTAAAAGCTAAGGCAAGGTAAGAAATAATTCTTAATTGAAAACTGCAAACATAAAGTCGTGCTAGACTTTGACTTTTTGAAAAAAAAAACAAGTAAAAAAAAGACTATCGATCTAGATCGACTATACAGTACCCTATACTATGCGTTTAAACAAAGGGTATTAGGTCCAACTAATCGGATGTAGAAAATAGGCATAAACTAATATGAGTGGCATTTGGGTATAATGACTATGTGCTGCTGTTTGTAAGTACCAAAAATATTTGACATAGACCCATCTTTTATTATACTGATGTCCCATTGGTTTCCAGTTCACCGTCCACCAAATGATCCATTCCCAAAAAGAAACATTATATTGTATACTGATGGTTTATTGATGGTTTATTTCAAAAAGTGAACCAGCCATATGACAAAACTGAATGGAGATTATTTATTGATGGCTCTAAGTATAGTTTAAAGGCTCTTCTATTACATAATGGGAATGATTAACCATCCATACTAATTGCTCATGCCATTAATACAAAGGAAAATTACGAATCGATTACTGAAATTTTGACATTACTCAAATACAACGATCATAAATGGAAGATCTGTGGTGACCTTAAAGTGTGTGATTTAAATTTCTTTGTATGTATATTATAGATCATCGTAAATAACAGTAAATTAATCTGTTTCAGGTCATTGGTTTGTTGACTGGTATGCAAGGAGGTTTCACAAAATATTGTTGTTTCCTTTGTCTATGGGAGAGTCGCGCTACATGTCATCATTCCGTCAGAACAGAGTGGCCAAAAAGAACTAGGTATTCACCAGGAAAGCAAAACATTTCACATAAACCACTAACTGATCTTCTTCCGCCGCTGCACATAAAATTTGACTTTTCTAAGAATTTTGTCAAGGCTCTGGACAAAGATGGTGCAGCATTTAAATATTTGTTAGCGGTTTTTCCTAAAATTTCATATGCTAAAATCAAAGAAGGCATATTTGTTGGCCCTCAGATCAGGAAGCTGGTGAATGATGACAATTTTTCACAATGTTTATTGGAGAAAGAATATTCTGCCTGAAAATCTTTCAAGAGCATCGTAGACAGTTTTCTTGGAAACAACAAGGGTGAAAACTACAGACAAATTGTTGCTGAATTATTGAAAAATGATCACGAATTAGGTGCATGAATGTCACTCAAAATACATTTTCTTCATTCGCATTTAGATTTTTTCCACAAAACTTAGGTGCGGTGAGCGACGAACAAGGGGAGCGTGCTCACCAAGATTTAATGAAAATTGAAAGAAATTATCAGGGATTTTGGGACAAAAGCATGCTGGGAGACTATTGCGAACCAACAAAATACAAACGACGTTAAATAACGCCATTCACTTTTGAAAATTCATTGATTTCTAAATAAACTATTGATTTTTTATGTAAAAAACGAATAGAAACATTTTTTTGGTATCTCGAAAACCTGACGTGATAGAGAAAACCCCAAAAAAAAAAAAAACCCATTCGAATTCAGCCCACAAATTTACCCTAGGAAAGATATTTGGTTGCTCCAGTCCAAAACCTTGTTGGCTAGTGTTATTCAAACAAATAATTTAGTAATATAAATGGGACCACTTTTAATCATTCGTTCTGTTTCCCTCTCGGTTAAAGAATGCGCTGAATAACCCGCGTTTTGTATATGAACTTTGATAAGATACTTGTGGGTGATTGATTTTACACCAAAGTAGCGCACGGCATATAAGTACAAAGCAACAGTAAATTTAATTTTTTTTTTTGGTCGGTACAATTATCCCAAACAAACACTTACCTAATTAATTTACTCCAAGGTGGCCAGTGGCTACATCCCACATAAAGCATTGATATTTCTTCGTTTCTATGTCGTAAATGTTAAAGTTAAAAGCATTCAATTTTTCCTTGTAGTTAAATGCAGTTACATTGCCTTTAGGTAATTGCATAACTGCTTGCAAATCATAGACTGCTACAAATGCTTTTATAATTTCTTTGTCTTTTCGTTTCTCTTTTCTCGAAAATTTTTGTTTCAAGCAAGTGGTTGTCGTATAGTTATTTCTTATTTTTTACTCTACTTTGTCCATGTTACTGTAGGCTTACATTGTACACATAAATCTTTTTCTTTGTCCAAATCTACATAGTCTTTATCAATACCTCTAGCTACAGCGCTGCTATTCGATGAAATTTACTGTGATGTTATTATTTGGGCCGTGTTTATTATTGAAAAAGTCAACAAATAATTGACGAAACGTCGAGAAAAACTTGTAAAATAAATGCATTTTTATTTACACTAGCAGATTCCAGCCCTCGAAATTCGAGTGCAAATTCTAGGAAATTTTATTTTTTCATTAAATAAAGACCCTAAAAGTATGCTAGTCAATTATAGCCAATTCACACATCAACACAAAAAACAAACGCATTTTTATTACAAACACATTAACAAATTTAATAAACACACATATAGCATTGTATAATTTTATGTATGTGTTAGTAGCAACTTTAAATGCAATTTACTGAAAGTAATGGAAAAAATTTAAAAATCCGTAAATCTGCAAAACGGCTAAAAAGAAATACCTTTCAAATAATTTACGTTTGGTCAAAATTTGGCCGGAGAACGCGACCAAACTTTTACTTTGACTTGGAATTTTTCACCGCCAGACAATGACCCCGAAAATATATAATTTTAAAATTTCCAAACAATTGTTTTCCTCATTCAAATCAATTGGAGTGAACATACACGTATACTCATATGATTATATATGTGTCGTAGACAACATTTGAAAATATGCTTAAACAAATAGCACACACACACACATGCACACAGCTACAGACACATTCAATAGAAAACAAAAAGTAAATGGTCAAAATTGTGCGTCATTAGTACTGATGATGCCAGTTGTAGCCTTAGTTGCTTCTGTTGCTTTTGTTGTGAGACAAACTGACGGATAGTTGTAGGTACGAGTAATCACCAACATATGCATTTAATTTTCTTTTTTGTTCATGCCAGAGTATAATTTAAAATTTTGTTAATACACTCAGAAAAGGAAGTCAGACAGACGTCTTATAAATCAAACATTAGCACGGCGCTAGAATAGCAATCAAGAGGTCTCAGGTTTAATACCACTACCACTAGAGCACATTATATTAGTTTCGAAGAATGAATTGCCGGACAACACATTTTTTATATATAAAAATTTTGTCCAATTCTCTACATTCTTGTAAATAAAATAATTTATTTTATCACTTTTTAATTTCAATATGTTAATTTTAGTGATGGCTGAAACAAACCTAATGAGAATCCAAGCATAAAGTTACACTATTTAAACTGTAGTTTAGTCTTTTTCTGGAGTAAAGTTGAGCTTAATTCTAGCTTAGTGGCTACTTCCCAATTTCTTTAATTTTTTTTGGAGGGGATAGGGGTTTTCGGTACGATTTAGGAGAAATAAATTTTTTTTTGCGGTCGGACTTACTTTCGGAGTTATGGACCTACAACGATTTGACCTTGATTTTTACATTACTTTGTTAATTATTATCGGATTTCAGCAATATATATATCATTGGAAAGCTTATTAGAGTGCTTTTCATTTGGTATCCATTTGAAATCATTTAAAATCCATTAACCCATTATGAACCTATTGATTTTTTTGTATTTTTTAAATTTTTTTTTCGAAAACTTCCCATTATCTCATAAAATGATCTACATAATGTCGGTATTTACAACCACTGAAAGAAAGCTGGTTTCACTAGCTACATTTCGATGTATGCTTTGACCTCTTAGCCCTTTCAGGACCAGAGACGTTAGAGATTTTACCTATACTTTTTACTTTTTTTTGCGAAATTAACCCATAATATATTATACTATCATTCTTCTCTTATTTATTCGCCCTAGTATGAAAATTTTTTCAAATAACACATTTTTCCTTTTTGTTGGAATTATAACATTACTTATTATATTTTTATTTTTTCCGCCAGCGGCACTTTTTTCTAACAATAAAAAATACACAAATTTCAATTTATCTATTTATCTCTTTTTAAATACCAAATGAGCTTTCCATTGATATGTATATTGCTGAAATCTGATAATAATAATAATAATATTTCTCCTAAATCACACTAAAAGCCCCAATCCCCTCCAAAAAAATTTAAAAAATCGGGGTGTAGCCACTAAACTAGACTTGTTCCGAAAAAGTTTAAATTCTATTACTCTTTGCTTGGATTCTCATTAGGTTGGTTTTAGAAAAGTAATATGAATTTAACTTTTTTATCAAAACAAACTGTTTGCTGCTTTTGATTGCGGATGAGGGTTAGTGACTCGACCCGAAACAGCAGATATAGATTAATTTTTAAAATAAATATACCAATGTTTGTTGCTTTATTTAAAGTTATTAAATTGTAGGTGATTGATTACGATCTTAATCATTAAAATGACAAAGTTTAAAAATAATATTTTTTTTTTTATATTTGTAAATATTTTTTATATTTTTATTAATTTTTTTTTCGGATTATTTGTTAAATATTTATGAAAATTAATTAATAAGAAATCCCAAATTTTTTTTAATTCATTATACGGTGAAACATTTTTTGGGACATTATCTGGGGCGTGAGAAATTCTAACTAAAGGTGAAAGTACTATACCAGTGTAGTACAATCTCCAAACAGTTTGGAATTTTCAGGCCAAACTTCTTTTTTACAACGTTTTATATTTTTCCTTATATTGATGTTTGTTTTCTTAGTTTGCTTGGGAATAGGAAGAAAGCATTAGAACAACTATTGAGCGTATGATGAATATGAAATTTTTGAAGCTTTTACAGGGCTGGTGCACTGTGTTATTAACTCGTAATTCAAAAGTCCCTGAGACATGATAAATGAATGTTCAATTCAAATTTAAGTACAGAAAAATTTTAAATTTTTCTTAAAAATCGTTGTAATGATCATTGTATAAATTAAATCAAAGGACTTTGAGTTTTATTAAAAGTTTTACTAAAATCGCAAATTCCCTGAAACTTTCTTATAAGAATTGATGTTTCACTTAATTCAGAAAAAGAAAAAGAAAAAAAGACGCCAAATTTGTATGAAATGAAAAGCGCTAGTTATACATTAGAAAAATAAAATATTATTAATAATTCTCAAAAAACTTATATATACATATGATATCGTATAGCACTTGGTGATATACTTTTTAAGTTTATATCAATAAAAACCCAGACCGATTATGACCTATTATGCGATACGCTATATCATGCATTTAGAGCATTGGTATTAGGTCCAACTAATTGGTTATAAGAATATAAGCATAACCCCAATCTGAGTAATTTTTTTACTAATTTTTTGCCTGCATATTAGAAAAAGTTCATTTCGGGGACTAGGTCGAAAAGTGGATCGATTCAGACCATATTTGGTAGTCACTTCTTTTTTGCAAAAACATATATAAACTAATTTTGAGAAAAATCTGTGGAAGATTTTTATTTTGTGATAGATTTAAGTGAAGATCGGCAATCAGTTTTATATTTGGGCTATGACTAAGAATTTTTTCTGAACTACTGATTAATGGGTGTAATAAGCACACACAAACAAAACTAGTTCGAGATCTATATGATAATTTGGATCTTATGGAAATTTAAGTAGATTTCATAGATTTACACCCATTTCAATAGCGTTCTTCGTAAAAATATATATTTTTTTATTTGTGACTTGTAGTTTAATTATGAAGTTTATATGGACATACAGACGGATGGACAGACGGACGAATATCGCTAAATCGAATCATTTACCCTGACCACATAGTGGTATAGGTTATTAATACGTCAAAAGTTTTTAATACAACTGTTCATTTTCAAATAAAATCGTATCATTTGGTTCCTCATGTTCAGGCCATAGTATTGATTTTTTATAAAATTTTGACATTTATAATATTAATGCTCATGGCGATTTCTTGTGACCGATGTAAATTTGTCACTTTTAACCCTATATTGACCAAACAACCGTCATTTGAAAGGTATTTCTTTTCAGCTGCCCACCAGATTTACAGATTTTTACATTATTACATTTTTTTGGAGTATGTCCAAACTACGTTTGAACAATATTGTCATTTCCTTTTTTTATTTATTTATTTTTATTTATTTATTAGAAATAATGTATTACAATAAATGTATAGACATTATAATATAAGGAAGAGTACGAGCAACTTAGGCCTTCGACTCTGATATTGAATAAATTTGTTTTTAATTACTTAAATAAAATTAAATAGATTAATTAAATTTTCGTTATCAATTTACATAATTTTAAATAAATGAAGATCTTATCTTAATTTTGTTGATGACAATTGGCTAGTAGCGAGCTAGGTTTAGTCGAACCGAAAATTGATAATCTCTGGGGAGAAAACTGTTGACATTGGTCCAAAATGTGATTTATTGACTGAGGTGTATTACATATATTACAATTAGATTTATCTCCTTTGGTTAACAGGTATTGATGGGTGGCTATGGTGTGTCCGAGTCTTAATCTTGAATAAAGCATCATCTGTTGTCGAGTAATGGAAGCTGGATAAAAAATTGTTTCACCTGTAGAGTTGTTTGTTTTGTAGTGATGATGGTATAATATCCAGTCATTATGTTTATTAGTAGAGATGTGCTTGGCGATAAGGGAATTTAAATCTATGTTTTCTTGCAAATGAAAAGATAATAGTGGGAAAAGAAGAGTTTTTCCTGCAACTTCATCAGCTGCTTCGTTTCCAGAGATCCCTGCATGACCAGGTACCCACATTATACGAAGTGTATTTGGGAATTTTATTAGAAAATTACGAATGTCGATCACCAAAAGAGACGTGTTTTTATTATTTAAAATAGCGGAAATTGTGGATTTACTGTCTTATCAAATTACAAAGCGTCCTCTTTGTTTAGATGCATACTCTGCTACTAGCTTAAATTTCCTTTTTTATTAGAAAATTTAATATCGATTACTTAACATTAAAAATTTTCTTATCGATAATATGAATGAAATTTAATATCTAGATATATTCGTACCCGTTCAATTTGAGTAATTTTTTAAAATTACAAAATGAAGTAAATTTAGCTAAAATCACTTTTTTGTATGTTGAACCGATGCTTTTTGTAGCTTAAAATAATTTTGTAAACCCACTTTGACTCGAACTCTCAGATGGTGAGCAACAATTGAAAATAATAAAACCTTGTTAAATTAAAACTAATTATAACGTTTTATTTCTTAAACCCCAAACCCTAACTTCCTCACCTTAAAATCCTATCCCTACACTAATTTTACAATATCTCAATTTACGAGAAATTATAAAAATTTTAACCCTTTTTCTTAGCACTGCCAATTGTAGTGTTATAATAGCATTTTATTGGAGCAGCTGTAACACATTTTGGCTAATTTAACTACCCCAAACCAGACAGTTGTCATCGCCCTAATTGGAAATAGCTGCAGCCAAAAAATTCTTGGTCCTTTAAACCGGAAATGCATTTAAAGTTGCTGCTAACACATATATAAAATTACACAATGCTATCTTGGTGTTCATTAAATTTGTTAACGTGTGCAAAACGCGCTGTGTTGAATTGAAAAACACTTTTGGACTTAAACCAATAACGACAAAAATAATTTTGTACATAAACCAATAACGACAATAGCGAAAATAAAAAGTGTTGAATTGTGAATTGGCTAAAATTGATAAGAATACCTTTAGGGTCTTGTGAAATAATTTATTAAATGAAAAAATAAAATTTCCTAGAATTTGCACTCGAATTTCGAGTGCTGGGATCTGCTAGTTTTATATAAAACTAGCTGACCCGGCAAACGTTGTTTTGCCATATACTTTATTTCTAGTTATAATTTTTTTGTTGTACATTATGATGATATGTATTTACCATGTATGGGAGGTACCATGCCCTTTGTAGCCTTAAAGTTGAAAAAGTATGAAAATTCAAAATTTTCTTCAAATCCGCTGAAATAAAAACGCTGCCCTCGCCAAGTTACAAACAGAATACCTACAATATCCGCCATTTTCAATCATATATATTTTGTTAATAAGATCTAAAAGTCCAATAGTTGATATCGGTAAATTTCTTGAACAAAATTTTTGAAAAAGTAAAATTGGAGATTTTGAAATAGTACTAAAAAAACGTACTGTTTTGACATTAATTTAGAACGGCATAACAATAGCCGAGATGCAAATTGCTTTACATAAAATCATTTTGGGATTAGGAGAATGCAAAAATGTTGTTGTTGTAAATTATTTCAATGTCTTTAAAAATTTGAGCTCGATTTTCTTAATCATGGTCTGCGGCGCATTTATTGCCTGGGGAATTTGATATAAATTGGCTATTTTTCAGCCGATAATAGATGTTATTATCTTCTTAGAAAGATAATTTACTCTGGATTATGGTTTATTAATTAATTTAATTGAAACGCAATTATTAATATCAAAGTTTTTATGAAAAATGATTTATTTTGATAATTTTTACATATAAATGCATATTTGAACTTTGAAAGCATTGTCCGATTTGGTCCAAATTTTGCGCACTAAAGTTTTCTGTCCAGTGTCACAATAATCCAACCTGTTCACCTCAAAATTCGACCAAAATTTTTTTTCATACAAACCCCCTAACATATCGATCTCATTATCTCCAAATCAATAAAATTTATCCGTAGGTATAATTATCCTGCTTGTTGATTTTTTAACTTTTTGCACATCAGATATCATTACGGCCACCAAGTACGTTACATAAATAAGGCGCCAAAAGCACTTAAAAGTAAAAAGCGTGGCAAGCGCTAAGTTGGCATCACTGACAAATTTGGACTTATAAGGATTTAGTTATATGAAAAGTTAATTTATTTTTGAGCTGGAATGCAAATTATGAGTTTCAGGGAAGACAGCCGGCGATTTTTGTGATAAATAAAGGGTGTTAGTGACCTTTTTTTTTAAAGTTTCTATTCGTGATCTGAAAAAATTCTGCATTGAAATTTGTTGCAGAAATTTGTTACATTTATTTTATTAATTTATTTAAGTTTTCTTCAAATATTTCTCTCATTGTACAACATGTAGACACAGCAATTGCGAATTTTTAAATTTGTACAATTTGAGTGTTTGCAGTTGTCAAAATTAATTACTCCACCATCAGATCAACATTCGATATTGTTGTTGTTGTCGTTATTGCAACCATTAAAAAAACATAAGGGGAAACAAGTTGTCGATTACAGTTGCCAATTTCAAATCACTTTTGTTTTTGCACCCTATACCAGTCTGAGTTGGTACTGATGTTTGTAACTAACATAAACAGATGAGCTAGAGTCTCGTTCAATTCTAGGAGTCACTTAGGTCAATTTTTTTGGAATATCAATTAAGCTTAGTTTGGTTAAAATTTTTTGAATAAAGCGTAAAACATCGTGTATTTAATATAACTTAGCTTAACTGTCCCCTAAAAAAATTAAACTTATAAAAAAAATTAAACTCATAAATTTATAGAGTTAAAAACTAGAGTTTACTCAAACTATGTTTAATTAATATTCTCGATAAATACGCGCATACTGCATAAATTTAACTTTGTACGTCCGTCCATCTATCCGTACATCATTCTGTCCTTACGTCATTCTATCCTTACGTTATTGTGTGAAGTGCTGCAACAGCAAAACTAATATTTTAATGACATTTGCCAATGACGTATGATATAACATGGTCGGGCTTAACCAAATATTTATAATTTTGCTACTTGTTTTTGGTTGTAGTTGTACTTTATTTTCAATAATTAATGGAATTTTTTTATATATTTTGTTTTTGTTTGTGTTATTTCAATGTTCCCAATTTTCTGGTGGCATCATGAGTTATGAATGTTTATGAACTGCATACAAATTGCATTTATTTTGTCGTGTTTTGTTTAACAAAAACAATTATGGTTTTATTTGGTTCCATATAAATAATGGTATACTAAATATTTAATGAAAATATTTGATGATTAGAGAAAATCGATAAATGACATTATGCCACGATAAATTTTTACTTCAGCAATGACGTAGTGTACGTTCTAAAGTATGGAGTTCGCAGTTATTTTTTGGTTACCTTATCCACTAAACAAGTTATAACGCCGTCAATTTTTAGCTGTTTTTTAATTTTCCAACAGGATTCTTGAGATTTTAAAACTTTTTACCCTCATCCGATCGATCTGAAACTTGGTCGATATACTTGCTGTAAAGAAAGGTCAACTTCGACGTAGTCACGCACAGTAACACATAGTCAGGCACAGTCACTTGATGATGACTGTGATTTAAAACCCATTTCCACTTACCCGATCGATCTGAAAATTGATCGATGGACTTGCTGTAAAAAAAGATTAACTTTAAGAAAGTCACGCACAGTCACGCATAGTCACGGAGAGATTAAAACCCCACTTCTCCTCATCCGATGGGTCTGAAACTTTGTCCATAGACTTGTTGTGGCCAAAGATTAATTTTAAGATAGTCACAAACAATCACGCACAGTCACGGAGATATTCAAAACTCATATGCATAAGAAAAGAAAGAGTTTTAATAAAAACTTTGTTTTAATGGGTTAGATTATGTTAGATTATGTATTGCGTTCTGCTAAAGTCGAAAATGGATATAAAAAAAATAATTTGAAGCACAAGTTTTGTATAATTTTTTATGTTTTAATTTTTTTTGTAACTATTTTGACTACTTAGGCTATATCATTAGTTAGGAACAATCATTCTGTTCACTACATCAGTATAAAAGTCAGAAAATTATAGTCGGTCTACACCATCTATACGATATTATACACACTGTGTTTAAGGACCCTATCTCTTAGATCGGACTAATTAATAGAAAATAAGCATAAACCAAATTTCATTGTAATTAATTTTCTTCATTCGGATAGGAAAAAGTTCATATCGGATGCTATATATACATATATGGAGACTAAGTCGAAAAATGGACGGATCCTGACTATATTTGATACCTTAAGAAAAATTAAAAATTTTCCTTGTTCGACCAAAATTCAAATTTAATAAGTAAGAATTTTTTAGTCGGTCTAGACAATGCGCTATACCATGCATTTTGAAAAACGTTATTGGATTCAACTTTGCTGAGGCAGTAACTGGATATAGAAGAGAAGCATAAACCAAACTTAAGTGCTACTGTTTTCAATTTTTGGCGTGCAGATAAAAAAGTTCATATCTGATACTATCTTTATATGGGGACTAGGTAAAATAATAGACCAATCATGACCATATTTAATAAAACCACTTCCTTTTCTCAGAAACATATATAAACCAAATTTTAAATAATTTTTTTCAAGGTTTTCTGTCCATAAAATCTAACTCTGTCGGTTACGACCATATGCATTTCAACTTATTTGAATGGAAAACATCAAGCTGTTTTTGATGACTCGCATTATTCAATATGGCTACCTGTCACAAGAGGAGTTCCGCAAGGATCAATTCTTGTACCACTACTATATACTATATACTCCAACGACTTACCAATGCATTTTAGTTTCATGAACATACAAATGTATGCTGATGGCATTCAGTTTTTTATTGGCTGCAAAGTTCCTGCAATTAACGATTGTATTTCAAAGATAAACTCTGACCTATTAAAAGTCTACGAATGGGCAACTGCTAATGGATGGGTGCATGCAATAACGCCCAGTGCTATAATGCCTGCGGGCGATTTTTTATTCCGAATTTTCGACTGCGGCGCTCATTTTTCCTTCTTTATTAAAAGAAAAATTTGGAATAGAAAATCGTGCGATTTTTTCACTCAACACTCTTTGCTTTTATTTTATTTTCATTTGTACATTCTCATTTAATTAATCACGAAATTGTTTACTTTTTGGAGACTACGTCTCAAGCTTTTTCTGCCCATATTGCAGACAAATAGTTGACGGGGACTACAAAATGTTTCAGTAATTTACTATTTTTTTCATATATGTTGTATTTATAACGATATCGTCATAACTCTACACGACTGTTAATTTTTTTCTATTTTTACTTCTTTTTTGATATTTCAGAATTCATATTTTGCTAATTTTATTCAATGAAACCATTGAAATCAACATCATTTTTCTATTTTTAATCTTTGCAAAAAAAAAAATCGGCAGGCGTTATTGCACTTTCAGAAGTGCTATAAAGTCTACAAAAAGTCTACAATTCGTCACCACTATCTGTTCTCAGAGCGCCAATTTTTTATATATGCAATCCGTCTCTGGAACCAATTACCCCATTTCATACAAATTATCAAAATCAATTTTTAATTATTTTGAAGGATTATAATTTTTACATTTTCTTGATATTATTATTACTAGCAGATTCCAGCGCTCGAAATTCGAGTGCAATTTCTAGGAAGCTTTTTTCCAACTTAGCCAATTCACAAACCAACACTTTTATGATTTATTATTATTGTGCATGAAGATGACAAACTCGTTAACTAACACATTAACAAATTTAATAAACACACATAGCATATATATAATTTTATGTGTGTGTTAGTAGCAACTTTAAATGCAATTTACTCAAAATAAGGGGAAAAATTTAAGAATTTGTAAATCTGCAAGACGGCTAAAAAGAAATACCTTTCAAATAATATACGTTTGGTCAAAATCGGGATAAAACGGTAGAACAAAACATCGGTGGCAAGAAATCGCCTAGCCTATTAATATTATAGATTCTTTATTTTTAAATTATTGAATGCTAAATGTTTTTTTTTAATTTTATATATGGGTTAAACCATCTGAACTCAACTTAAAATATGGCTGTTTTTTACATCACTGTTTCCAAATTGGCTGAATTTTGGCAGGATTAAAGTGTATCCGAGAAATAAGAAAAATCCTAAATTTAAGTTCACTGACGCATCTGGATCCGGAAATACGAGGTCTTGAATATCGGGAAAAACTATAAAAATGTACAAAGTTGTACTTACTTAATTATCATTTTCTTGATTAATATTATAGTGACGCAACTTATCAAGGTCGCATTTGAAAGGTTAATTAATTACCTTTAATTTGATATACAACATGATTTTTTTTTTTTGGAAAGGTCAAAGGTCACATCTCTTGACCTATAATTCGGGAGGCTATAGCTGTAAAAACGACAATTTTAAAAATCTGAAAAAAATATATGTTTAAGATTGGTTCCTTCCCTAAAGTTCCAAAAAATTTCAGACTGGGGATATGCTTGAATCCAGAAATATTTATCATAGAGTAAAGGTAGATATTTAACAAGTGAATTATTATTATTATGAATGCTGTTGTTGTTGGCGTTGTTGGCGTTGTTGACATTATTATGATGAATGCTGTTGTTGTTGTTGTTGTTGACATTATTATGATGAATGCTGTTGTTGCTGTTGTTGTTGTTGTTGATATTATTATGATGAATGCTGTTGTTGTTGTTGTTGTTGTTGTTGATATTATTATGATGAATGCTGTTGTTGTTGTTGTTGATATTATTATGATGAATGCTGTTGTTGTTGTTTAGTTTTATTATAAATGTTTTCAATTACAAATTTGCTATCAGCGGAATAAATTTTAGCTTGTAATTGTGTTTTTGAAATTGGTATGAAGCTGTGCTGCTTTTGAGTTCCCGGAATTTTACGTAATCCTATAAATCTATCAGTTAGCAATTTCTCTTCTTCTTCATAATCTTTTTCCGTTAAATATGCAAAGTTGCAGTTCTGAAGAGTTTGCTGACACCAATTATACAAGTGGAGAGAAGTAGTTATCTGATCCTCGAATGGACGTTGCAAGCTGGCTCTTCGTGCTTCACGCTTTACCGTTCCCCCAAGACCATCACTAGGTCCTTTGCTGTGACTGGTAGCAAAGAAATGCCACTCAGCGGAACAATTAAAATCTTCGCTATGATGGCATAAATTGGCAAAGTTTTTTTTATTTTTAAATTTAGCGGAAGAACCGTCCGAAAAATAAAAAATTTTCTTTGGTATTTTCAAAAACTTGTTTTTTAAAAACTCATTTAGGTGGCGATGAAATAAATGAACTGCTATGGTATTATGTATTAGACAGTCTGATATTATTATAAAATTTGTAGTTTCTAATTTTCCATTTGATTTGTAATAAATTGCTATTGGGTATAGTGTGGCCTGGCTATTATTCCATAAAAAGCCTTGCACAGAATCCTGAACCACAAAAGTTGCATTTTCAGAGAAGTCGCAAATTACTAAATACTCATTTTCTTCTAACGCAGACTTTTTGTGAGCCATAAATGCACCCTGCTCTTTAGATACGAATGAATGGGGTAGAAGAGTTTGCAGTTTTTCGCATAAAGAATCCAGAAAAGAATCAGTTTCTTTAATAATAGTTTCCAAAGCGTCTCTATCTACACTTATCCACTGTTTATATATGATTTCATCAATTTCATTTTCTAATAATAATTCACCAAGTTTCTCTTTAAAATTTTGTATATCTGGACACATGCTACATCTGCCAAGGTAGCAATTTGGTGATGGGGGATTGCATATAAGTATTTTTAAACAATCTTTATAAGTTTCCAGCACAAAATCCTGCACATTTTCTGTCAATTTTTTCAGGTTTATTGCGTGGAGCATTAGTTTTGTATTTTGATGTATTTTACAAACACATACATTATGGCTTCCTGACGCATCTGCTAGAACCACATTTTTTGGCCGAAGTTCACAAAATTTAGAAATTCCAATAGTTATCCCTTCATGTTTTTCTTTAAATAAAGCATAAATTTCTCGAAGATTTCCGAGTAAAAGTCTTTTATTTTTTTTTACTTTTACACCATTTTCTGTAGTCTTTACATCCTGGTAGACATCTGCTGACATCATCAGTTTCATAAAAGATTTTCACCACATCAACAATTTCTAATGGCAATCGTTTTCCAAGTTTTGGATTCGGTGTACTCAATACGCCTTCTGTCTCAACCAAGTTTTTTACCTTGCATGCCATGAAATTTGTTATTTGAAATTCCTCCTCCATTCTTTTCAATGTCCAGCTTTTAGGTAAAATAGTTAAAAGTTGAATTTTATCACTGTTTTTAGTTATTGATTTAAACTTTTCTTTTAGTTGTTCGATTATTTCCGATTCTGGGCATACGTGAGAGGTTGAAGGTGTTGAATTTGGGAAAATGTTGGTTTTAATTGATGTTGTTATTTTTTCTAACTTTCTAGTTGTATACCCTTTTAATGGAATTTTTCTCGAACATATTGGAGATTCTTGTAAATATGTTAAACTTTCGTTTAACTTAGAAATTCGAACATCTCCCGAAACTGATGCTTCACTTTCCGAGTCTGAATTCTCGTTTTCTGGCTCGTTCATAGATTGAATATTATTGTTTACACTTCCTTTTAATTTATAAAGTTCTCTTCTGCATATATCACATATTTTATTTGATATTGAAATGTTATTACTAATTCCAGTCATCCATTGCTGAACTTTTCGAAGTCCTCTTGCATTCCCGACATGAGCAACTTTTTTAAATGGATTACAACAATATATTGTATTAAATGACATATTGTTTACAGAGGCAAAAAACAATCACTTTGAACACTTTTGGTTTTATTTAAAAATATTGATTTTATAGCAACACATGTGGTTTTTTAAAGCAACGTGCTTAGAATGGTTTTTTTTTCGTGGTGCTTCCTTTGACTTCTCGTTTTTCAATAATTTCTCTATATCCAAGTTATTTGACACTACGAACCACACCCGACAACATTTATACTGTTGTCTCGCTCTAACATAATTACCTGTCAAACCAACCCTAACACAGGTCTGTACTGAGTACAGTACAGAGCTAAAGAACCAGAAACAAATAGCGGCGTGCGTGCATAGCCCGCCGACGCTCACGAGCACAACCAACCACATTCATAAACAGTAACAGTAACAGCACCGACTTTTTAAATATCTACCTTTACTCTATGATAAATATTTCTGGATCCAAGCATACCCCCAGTCTGAAATTTTTTGGAACTTTAGGGAAGGAACCAATCTTAAACATATATTTTTTTCAGATTTTTAAAATTGTCGTTTTTACAGCTATAGCCTCCCGAATTATAGGTCAAGAGATGTGACCTTGGACCTTTCCAAAAAAAAAATCATGTTGTATATCAAATTAAAGGTAATTAATTAACCTTTCAAATGCAACCTTGATGAGTTGCGTAACTATAACACTTTTCAAGAAAATGATAATTAAGTAAGTACAACTTTGTAAATTTTGACCTTTTTTTACGATTTTCAAGACCACATATTTCCGGATACAGAATTGCCAGTGCCTTCAAACTTTGCACTTATTTTAGTTCTGTAATAATCTGTCTTCCTACGAAAAATCATACAATTTGGAGAAGGTAGTGTACACCCATTGGTTGATTTGACATGGAATTACCCATATAGATATTATTAAATCCATTTATATATTTTTGTTACGATTTTTAATTATACTGATTTACATTTTTATATTATAATATGTTGTTATGAAAATTGTATGTGCAATTTTAAGTTTTTCCAGTGCTAAATCTAAAAGATATTATATCTTACTGCACTGGTTACAATTTCAATAAATACAAATACATATACCTATGCGAAACATTTTTTTTTTTTTTGATAGAGTTAAGTAATGACTAAAAAGCGTCCTCGAAAGATTATTTTTTAACCACTGGGACATATAAATATGTATGTGTGATAATCTGGATGTTACGACTATGTTAGTCGGTCTGAAAGGAGTCATTTGTATAGGGGCTAGGTCTGACCGAGAAAAGCTTATGTAACAAATTAAAAAATTCACAATGATTTTCGCAAACTACAGGTCCTAAATACGAAAGCGGTCCCAGAACAACCCGATCAGACAAATTGGGAACAAATTTTCTTTATCGCTCAACATAATTTTCTTTTTCCTCTATTCCCTTTTTCCAGCGATTTGCAATAGATTCGATACCCTATAGTATTAATGGCAATGCGATTTCTTGTGACCGATGTAACTTTGTCGGTTTTAACTCGATTTTGACCAAACATACATCATTTGAAAGGTATTTCTTTTTAGCTGTCCACCAGATTTACAGATTTGCCACGTCTGGAACATTTTTATTTTTTTTTTTTGAGTAAAATTCTTTAAAGTTGCTACTAACACATAAATAAAATTATACAATACTGTATGTGTGTTTATTAAATTTGTTAATGTGTTTGCAAAAATTGTATATGAAAAGCACTGTGTTGAATTAAAAAATGATTTTGGACAAACTAATATCGACAGCAGCGACAATAACGCAATCGAATTTCATTATAATTTTAATATGTCACATGCCCTCTGTGGAATTGTGGTATACAAGATGGTTCAACTACTTTTAGGCTCTTATATCTGTATGTTCAACAAATATTTATAATGAAATAAATTTAATAAATTAAATAGAAATTAAAAACATTTATAATATTAATAGGTTCGTTTTATCCCGATTTTGACCAACCGTATATTATTTGAAAGGTGTTTCTTTTTAGCCGTTTTGCAGATTTACAGATTTTTAAATTTTTTCCTTTGTTTTGAGTAAATTGCATTTAAATTTGCTACTAACACATACATAAAATTATACAATGCTATGTGTGTGTTTATTAAATTTGTTATTGTGTTTGTAATAAAAATTACTTTGTTTTTTGTGTTGATTTGTGAATTGGCTATAATTAATTAGCATACCTTCAGGGTCTTTATTTAATGAAAAAATAAAATTTCCTAGAATTTGCACTCGAATTTCGAGGGCTGGAATCTGCTAGTTGAAATAAATAATTTGAATGTAAGAATAACATTTCCTAGAATTTGCACTCGAATTTCGAGGGCTGGACTCTGCTGGTAGTCAGCACTGTCAAGCTCCTTAAAATAGCCATCACACGCATACTCCACCTCTTCCTTGTTGGCAAATTTTTTACCACCGAGGCATTTTTTAAAGTTTGAAAATAGAAAATTGTTTAAAATCATTGTTTTTCAAATAATCAAAAATCGATATGTATTACCATTTATACTTATACCTTTGAAGTTGAAATTGTAGTTATGTATCGTTACTTTGGCAATTCCTAAACATTATAACAGTTTTTTATACTTACATCAAATTATCATATCGTTAAACACCATTGTGAATTATTTTATAGAAAAGTTATCATAAACTTAAAATTACCCAATGGCATAAGCATTGTTATACCAATTTATTTCTGATCTTGTCACTTACTTTGTACACATCAATCAAAGCGGTGAGCACCCAGCATCCTTAAAAAAACATCTCTTGTACTTAATTTTTAATGAACATATATTATATATACATTGAATTACAAATAATAATCTCTTATTTACTTTCCCAAATCGACAATATACACTGCCCTTTTGTATATAATTATCTCCAAATGAGAAATTTTTAAATTTAAACGTCTCAATTATAAGGGGAGAATATATTGGGGTTAAATTTGCCTACAACATTTAAGAGATATATTATAGCTGCTGGTTGCAACACCTAAATATTGAAACCTAAAACAACAAATTTAACCAGAGTTTTTCATGGTCCTTCGAACCGGAGGAGCTCCGAGGGAGCTAAATCTGGCGAATAAGGTGCGCGAAAAAGCAACCTGTACTTTAATTTATAGATTTTGACCATCAAAAATGCGACCTTTTTCCTTAACTTCATCACGTAAGCAATGCGATAAGTTATCAGAATACTGCCTTTTGAACATAATAAATTAAAATTACCCCACTCAGATCTCAGAAAACAGACGCCATAACCATGCCTTCAGATGGAATTGTCTTCGCCTTCTTTGGACACGATTCTATTTTGACTGTTTATTTATTTCAGGTATGAAGTGGGGGGACCCGTGTCTCATCCATGGTTACGAATCGACACAGAAACTTGGCTTTATTGCGATGAAACATGGCCAAACTCTCCACTGAAACATCTTCACGACGCTGTTTTTTTCTATGAGTGCAATCTCGCGAATAGCTGTCTCGTCTCAAAATTCTCGCTCAATATGTCTATCATTTCAGCTAGTTCATGCACCCTCATCCAATACCATTTTGTGAATTTTCTTAACCACTTCTTGCGTAGCCACCCCAAATGGTCGACCACTACGGTGTTCGCCAAGACGGCCTCATTTAAACTCTGTCACTTAATATTTTCTAGTCGTAATGCGATAAGTTAGCAGAATACTCGCTGTTGATTGTTTTTCCTTTTGAAGATAATCAATTAAAATTACCCCACGTGGAACCCAGAAAACAGACGCCAAACCAGTCGCCTTCAGATAGAATTGTCTCCGCCTTCTTTGGAAACGATTCTATTTTGACTGTTCATTTATTTCAGGTGTGATGTGGGGGAACCGTGTCTCATACATGGTTACGAATCGACACAGAAAATTGGGTTTATTGCGATGAAACATGGCCAAACTCTCCATTGAAAGATCTTCACGAGTGCCACCTCGCGAACAGCTTTCTCGTCTTAAAATTCTCGCTCAATATGTCTATCATTTCAGCTAGCTCACGCACCCTCATGCGACGGTTATCCAATACCATTTTGTGAATTTTCTTAACCACTTCTTGCGTAGTCACCCCAATTGGTCGACCACTACGGTGTTCGCCAAGACGGGCTCGTTTATGCTCTGTCACCCAATATTTTCTAGTCGTAAATGAAGGAGCAGACTCTCCCAGAGTATAATCTAGCTAGGCTTTAATACTGATTGCACTTTTCAATCGAAAGTATTGAATTAATAATAGAGACCAATTTGTTCCATGCTTACAAATTCACTGAGATCGTTTTCTTCTGATGGCTCCAAAAAATACTAATCCGATTTTCACGGATTTCAAAAGAGACTACCATCCATATGGCTGAAAAATCTAAAAATATATCAGATTTAATCAAAATATAATAATATCACGTTGTTTCCGAAAACTATTCTAATATAATTCTTAAAAAAATTTAAAAAAATTTAAATTCTTTACTTTTACATAATCTATAATATTAATAGGCAAGGCGATTTCTTGTGACATCTTCTAGACTCTGACCTACCGATCGATTTGACAAAAAAATATACTATTTGAAAGGTAGTTGTTTGCAGATGTGCACCGTCTTTACAGATGAGGACTATCTGGTATATCTTTTTGGAGTAATAATCATTTAAAGTTGCCATTAACATATGCATAACACACATATTTAAGCTTAAAATAAAATTCTGTGTGTGTGTTAATGATTTGGCTAAAATTGATTAGTATACATTTAGGCTCTTATAAAATTATTTATTAACAAACCCATTTATATATCTTCTGTGTGTTCGACTGATAATTATATTTAATGAATTTTATTTAAAAATTCACAATTTAATAAATTTTATCTTAATATTCATAAATCTATTGTATGTATAGTTTAAAAATACATTAAAAAAAAGTTGAATTAAAAAATAAAATTTCCTAGAGTTTGCACACGATTTTGAGTGCTGGGCTCTGCTAGTTTTTAATAAATACAAAATGTACCCATAAGTTATCTTCCATGAAAATTTGTTTTCTTTAGCAAGAAAATATTTAGCTTTTCTCGATTTTCAACTTTCCGTATTTCTTTCAAATTTATACCTATCGACTCAGAATAACTACCTGAAATTTTTAGTGAGCTGTTTGGTTATTGCCAAGTGTAATTTTGAAATGTCAAGGTTCGAAAAAGTTCTTCAAAAAATTTTTTGTTATGTGCTCAACCAGGCTTACAATCTCCACTTGGTAGCAGATCTTTAAAGTTTACTTTTACAAGATCTTGAATATTCATTATTTAGAAAGATATAACATATTCAGCCTAATTCTCAATAACAATTCCCTGGGAATTTTTTTCCCTATTCCCTATTCCCCTATTCTTAGTAACATCTCCCCGGGAATTTTTTCTCTTTTCCTTTTACCCTTATTCCAAAAGAACTTCGAAAATGGGAAACTCTTCCCTGGGAAAAAAAAGTAGCTATTCTAAATGTCAATAAAAGGGGAATATAATATGGGAGTAATTGCGCTAAAAAATTCATGTTCTTTTGAACACAATGCAAGCCAACCCTGATGTTGCATGCGGGATGTTTAAAGAAATCAAGGAGGAGCTAAGCCGGGTATGGCGCAATTTGGAGTAGAAACTAAGCAGGCAATCCAAGTGGGTTGCTGGCATCGCGTAGCTTTCTTCTTGCTCCGTCTTGTCCTGCTGCTGCTCTTCTGCTTTAGCAACCATCAGAAACGCTACTCTGAACATTTTTTGTATTTATTTTTAATTTATTAAAGATTTTAAAAAAAGTTTTACTTTTAATTTCCACAAAAATTTTTAAATTTGTAAACAAAGCAAAACAACTGAAGCAAAACAGCTGTCTTCGAATAATCTAAATTCTCTCTCCCATATTATTCTTCTCCCCGCCTGTTTAGAATAGGAGGATCTATTCTCGGGAAAAATGAATTCCCCGGGAACTCATTTCCCTGGGAATATTTAGAATTGGGCTGATTAAATTATATTCTTGCTACCTAAGTTAAAACACAATACTGTTGCTTACAAGTTTTTATTTTATATAATTCTTTTTTTTTATATTAAATTGATGGATAATGGATGGCATCTGCTAAACAGCCACTTCAACATCTGTTCATTTAAATTTATCTCATCAATTGCTTATGCTCTAATAACTCTACCAGGGCGTTCGGCTATAAATTCAGCCAGTCTGCCTTTATAATGGTGCCACTGAAATTCATATATATCGCAATATTGCATTAGTATTACAATAATAACAAAAAACAAAAAAAAAAACAAAATACAACAATAGAAGCCTTGAAAATCATTAGACCACTTATAAAAACAATAAATGTTTTACATAATTAGGCATATTAGATTTGCAGCCGCCTTTAATTAAGCAAAACTATAAAATGTGTGAAAAACACAAACGTGAAAACAAATTCTAGAAGCATAAATTATGAAAACATAAAAATGCAACAAAAGTCTCAAAACAAAGCCAACATAACGACTAATCTAGTGAATAGAAAAATAAAAAAATCATTAAAATATTCGCTTCGTTGCTAGAAAAATTTTCATATTCAACATTTACATTAACTTAAGTTTAAGATCATTTACAAAATCGAAATATATGTAAATTAAGAATTTTATGATGTTCGTAAAAAAAAAATTAAAAGAAAAAACTCAATTAACAAAGAAATTGTTTAAAATAAAAATTTTGAGTGAGTTATTTGGGAAACACTGCTTTAGAAATACTCAAACTCATTTACTCTTGGAAATTTCATTTAGCGATTCGAATCTCATTCATTCTCAAAATCTCAACTCAAGAGATTTTTCTTGTTAATTTTCTCTTCATTCTTAAATTAAGAGCTCTTTTGATGCTCTTAGAATGGAAAAAAACTCTTAATTTTCTTTTTCAAAAAACACCTTAATAAATTATTTTTTTTTTCTTCATATCTTAATTTCGTTCTTTCAACACCTTTCGCTCCACAATGTCATGAGTTTTTATATTTGTTCAAGTTTTGCATAGAAAAGACGCGTGGGCGCCTTATTTTTACATATAAAAACACAAATTGTATGAAAAATTATTTTAAGAAAAACAATTTTTTTTTCTTTTAATATTACAAAAGTTTTCAAACTGTAAAGAAATTTTATAGAAAACAAAAATGATATTAATTCTAATGATTTTATACAAGTACTTGTATATAATTGCCGTTTTAAAAGAAAGCATAAAATAAAATTTCAAAACATTAGCTGGCAAAGAAAGAAAGTGTTTGAAAATATTTCACATTTATTCATTCATTCACACCTTTGGTGTGTAAGTGTATGGTGTTAAAAAACAAAAACTCATACAGACATACGTACATATTTAAATGACACACCTGGCAATTTTCCGTCTATCTTTATTTAAATTGTGTATTTTCATAATAAACATTAAAAAAAAAAACAATTAACAAAAGTTGTTATACTAAACGTTTACTTACACCTCAACACACACAATTACCACTTCATCTTTATGTATATATGTACATACATATTTCTGTATGTGCTGGCAAGTGTGCATTGGTAGATGTGAGGTTAAAGTACTTTAATTTTTTTGTTTACAAATTTGTATACAATATCGCTAACAGCAACACTAAAAAAGAAATAACACACAAAACAACACCAATGTTTAGTTTAAAACCTGTGTCAGTGTTTCAGTCAACACATGGAAATGCACTTTACAAACAACAGGAAGTGTTATTAAAAATCCAACAGAAGAACCAATAAATAAGTGTAAAAACTTTTAATGGGTTACAACTCAAAAACATTTCACATTTGAATTTTGTTGTTGTTTTTTTTTTTTATTTTATTTTTTCAAATGTTGAAGTCTCCACTAATATTTATGTGCATACTTATTTTTATTTTTTTAAATTAAATCTAACTGTGACTCTAAGCGAGATCCGTGCAGAGAAATGGGTTATAACTAAAATTGAAAAAATTACCAGTAGCAGATTCCAGTTATCGAAATTAGAGTGCAAATTATAGGAAATTTTATTTTTCCGTTAAATAAAGTTCCTAAAGATATGCTAATCAATTATAGCCAATTGACAAATCAACACAAAGAAACAAACTCATTTTTATTACAAACACATAAACAAATTTAATTAACACACACATAGCATTGCATAATTTTATGTATGTGTTAGTAGCAACTTTAAATGCAATTTACTCAAAATAAAGGAAAAAATTTAAAAATCTGTAAATCTGCAAAATGGCTAAAAAGAAATACCTTTCAAATTATATACGTTTGGTCAAAATCGGGTAAAACAGTAGAACAAAACATCGGTCACAAAAAATTGCCTAGCCTATTAATATTATAGATAGATATGAAACACAAATAGGGTCAAAATAATATTTTTTTCGGTTTAACTGGCAAACAATGCAAATATAAAAGAATATCTGTCCGAACAAAAATAATTTCGGATTCAATTTCGTTATATGAAGATGCCTTTATACTACTTCAGCAATCAAAACTTCAATTTTATACGAATGGAATAAGAGATAAGAAAAAGCTAAAACTAGTGCTGTTTGGTCCTCAATTTCTAGACCAACAAGTTTTCAAGGATTTAACCACACATAAAAACAAACAGGTCAAAATTTTAATAGAAATACCATAGGATACGTCTGTGGTATTTCTATTAAAATTTTACAGCAGCATAGTTCCAAAACGCGAACTCGATCTTTTCAAGGTATCTCGTCAAATAAATAAGAAGAATTCAATGTCAAATAGATCTGTAAAAAACAACTCAAACCCACAAAGAAAAATATTTATCCTCTTGGAAAAAAAATCTATGGAACGATGAAACTCAGGTTAAAAACATTGGACTCGACGATAGAACAGTTTTACGTCGTCCAAAGAACCAAATTTTGGTCCTATTGTAAGAATAGAAAGCAGTACCATTTACCAGGAGAAGAAAACTTCCAAGATGGAAGGCAATTCAAATTCTAGAAGAAGTCATCGAACCAAAGACAGAGGTGAAATATCTGGGCATAGTACTAGACAGCAAGTTGACATGGAAGGCACACGTCAACCATATTACAGAGAAAGCCAAACGTGCTGCAATGATATGTAGAATGGTAGCGGGTAGAACCTGGGGATGTAAACCCAGCATCCTACACTGGATGTACTCCATGATGGTCCGTCCAATCGTGACCTATGTAGCTATTGCGTGGGCCAAAAGGACAGAGCTAAAACCAACTCAAATAGAGTTAAGTAGAATACAAAGACTAGCGTGTATTGGGATAACGGGTCCAATGAGGATGTGCCCAACGGCATCACTTGAAGTACTCTTGGATCGAAGCCCACTACATATAGTGTTGCAAAAGAAAGCCCTGGCAACGGCAATCAGGATAAAGGGGGGATAAACCTATAAACAGGCTTAATGAAGGGCAATGGAACCGAATAAGTCAAGTTTAAGATTACTCCCTCCTAGATTGTCCAATGGACAGGACTGAGAAGAAATACGATTTCAGGAAAAACTTTGTTACAAAACTTAGTAATAAAAAGGAATGGAGTAGTTTGAGTACAGCATATTCTCTAAAGGATGATACGATCAAATGATACACGGACGGGTCAAAGACCGGAAATGGAACAGGGGCGGTAGTCTTTGGGCCTAGAACCAAATACTACAAATCAATGGGAATACACACGAGTATATTCCAGGCAGAAATTTATGCCATCGATAGATGTGCACAGATTAACTTAAATAGGAAGTACAAAAGACGGGACATAACCATACTATCATATAGTCAAGCTGCTATTCGAACACTAGGCTCCTATGTAGTAAACTCTAAGTTAGTATGGGACTGTCTGCAGAGGCTGAATGAGCTAGGCAGATACAATAAGGTTAGCCTCTGTTGGGTTCCGGGACATATTGGGAACCGGGAAAATGAGCAAGCGGATGAGCTTGCCAGAAAGGGAGCTTCCACAAAGCTAATGGGGCCAGAACCGTTTTGTGGAATAGAAAAAGAGGTTTATGAGGGCGAGAGAATGTGAGAATCATATCAGACGGGAGCTTTTCTCGAGCCACCTAGGCTTAAGGCAATCCAAACTCTTGTTAGGTAACTAAAACAACAAGAGATTTGGGTCATGTATCGGATTATCAAAGAACGGACTGAGAATAATAACCGGGATTTTAACCGGCCACTGTAGGCTTAGGGAGCATCTGAGCAAGTTAGGGATTAAGGCGAACCCCATGTGCAGACTCTGCGATGAGAAGACAGAATCACCAGAGCACATACTGGGGGATTGTGGAGCTTTAATGCATAAGAGGAAAATGCACCTGATTTCTTGCCAAATACCAGGGAGCAAAATAAGATCACTGGAACCAATCAACATCCTCGAATTTCTGAGGGCTCCAGGGTTGGGTTAGATTTTTTAGGGACAAATTATTAGTAGAGGGCGGTACAATAGATCACTTGGTCGCAGTACTTTCGACACCTCTTTATACAATTATTACAATTACTTCTATCGAGGAATATTGGTTTGAGATAAACACAACTCAAAACCATCAAGAAGATAATTTAGTAGCAGCAAATATTGATGATAACTCTTTCGATAATGACAATGAAGTGGGGGAAATTATCGAAAATCAAAATGCTGAAGGAATATTGGTCGAATCACCAGTAATAATAATTCTAGATCAGCAGGTAGAGGTTCATCCGGTTGCAATACCTAGATGCAAAGATGACTCAGAATGGCCTTATGGTAAAAAATGATTAAACAGAAGATCCATTAACATATGAAGAGGCTATGAATCGTCCGAATAAGGATAAATGATTAATAGCAATCAACAGTGAAATTAACTCATTACAAGTCAATAACACATGAGTTGAAGTTAAAACCTTATAAAAACTAACTGAGTATTTAAAATCAAAGATGAACCGAATGATTCAACACGGTATAAAGCTCGTCTTGTGGTGAAGGGATATACGCAGAAAAAAAGTCATCGATTACGAAGAGACGTATTCTCCAGTTATTCGTTACACATCACTGAGGTTAATAATGGTACTAGCAATAACAATTTGGAAATAGAGCAGGTGAATGGGGTATAACAGCATTTTTGCAGGGTGGCTTGAATGAAGAAATTTTTATTCAACATCCAGAAGGTGTCAATTATGAAAATCCAAACACTGTTCTAAAACTGAAAAAGGCTTTATATGGATTAAAGCAGTCAAGTTTAGTATGGAACGTGAAACTAGATCAAATTCAACAGAAAATTGGCTTCAAGAGATCAAAGGTGGGTCGAACATATTTATCAGTTTATGTAGACGACTTGCTTCTATTGAGCAATGATCCTTAATTTTGTGCTACAACAAAGAAGAAGCTTTGTAATGAATTGAACATAAAATTACCTGAAGAAGCTAAGAAATGTTAAAGTATTCGTATTACTAAGGATGGAAATAAAATGTATTTGCATCAAGAAGATTATATAGATAAAATATTACAGAAATTAAATATGGAAGATATTAACTCAGTGCAAGTTCCAATGGATCTAAATCAAAAGACTTAAAAAATCTGAAGAAGAAGTAAAAGATAACGTTTATTCATATCAGCAAGCAGTTGGAAGTTTGATGTATCTAAAAATGGTAATACTGAACTAATGGCGCCAATGACAGGCTATATTATTATGTTACAATCAGGTGCAACCCAGCAAAACTTCCCATTACATGTAATGAGCTTTAGAATAAGTAATCAAAAGTGTTCAATTGTTACCTTTCCATTACGAAACCCATTATTTTAACATGGGGGTGTCATTGGAAGAAAGGCCTTACTAGGTACTGATACAAATAACTAGTTACTTTATAGATACCAAGAAGAGTTTTGAGTAATTTGTTACATGTAGGGAGTAAAGGTAAATTTTAGTAAAAACAACACCTTGGCATCGCAAAATATGTTCTAAATAATGTAATGTAAAATTTAACTACTTTTGCTGCGTGTTTTGGCCAATGATGACTATCGACGCGAAATGGTATATTTCATTAAATTTAACTCATTTTTTACAGTTTTTACTAATACAAATAATGGTCATTACCAGTAAGTATTTACATAAATCATTATCAGGAAGTCCTTACATTTAGCTTGAAATAATTCAAAAGGTATGGGGTTAACATTACCATGTAATGCAAACGGTAATAACTAATCATTACCAAGGTTTTGCTGGGAATTTCGTGGTACAGCAAACGGCAACAAACAGTTGCGTTATCATCGACAGAAGCAGAATACATGGCAATATCCACAGGAACTCAAGAGGTACTTTGGTTAAGGAGTCTTTATTTTGAACTTGTTTTAGATGTTGCGAATGGACCAACTCCAATATTTTCTGATAACAGAAGTCCAATAGCAGCACTAACTTCTAGTAACAGTTACTATCCACGATCAAAGCATATTGGCGTGCGACATCATTTTACAAGAGAAAAGAAGAATGCAAAATTGGTCGAATTTTACCCCATAAAGACGGATCAGATGATAGGCAGATTCTTAAACAAAAGCAACGACTGTGCCGAAACAAAAATTTTGTTCTAAAAAACTTAATTATGTAAAATAAATTTGAGTGGGGGTGTTAAAATTACTTAATCAAATTCTGCTTTAAAAATTATAGAAAATAGAATCTAGCTTTTTATTGACAAAATTGTTTGTAAATAATTTTTATAGAAAATAAATTTTTTCATTGCGTATTGAGATTCCAACGAAAACATATTGCCTTTACTTTTCAATATGTATATTATTGTGACAGCCATTTCTTTGTTTAATTACAAGACGTGCGGGTCGGATTATTGAGACACTGTATCTAGAACTTTAGTGCGCAAAAGTTGCGCCAAATCGGACAATGCTTTCTGGACGCGCATTGAGTTCTAAGTTCAAATATGCATTTATATGTAAAAATTATCAAAAAAAATATCATACATATTTTACAAAAATTTTGATATTAATGATTGCGTTTCAATCAAATTATTTAATAAACAATAATCTAGAGTAAATTATCTTTCTAATAAAACAACAAAATCTATTATCGGTTGAAAAACAGCCAAATTATATCAACTTCCCCAGGCAATAAATGCGCCGCAGACCACTTGATTAAGAAAATCGAGCTCACATTTTCAAAGACATTGAAATAATTTATTACAACAATATTTTTGCATTCTCCTGATCCCACAATGAGCATGTGTAAAGTATTTTGCATCTCGTCTATTGTTATGCCATTCTAAATTAATGTCAAAGCAGTACGTATTTTATTTTTTTTTTTTTTAGCAGTATTTCAAAATCTCCAATTTTACTTTTTCAAAAATTTTGTTCAAGAAATTTACCGAAATCATCGATGGGACTTTAAGGTCTTATTAACAAAATATATATGATTGAAAATGCAAAATATTGTAGCAGGTATTCTGTTCTTAATTTGGCGAGGACAACGTTTTTATTTCAGCAGATTTGAAGAAAAATGTGATTTTTCATACTTTTTCAACTTTTAAGATACATCTTTTTGGTGTTTTCATATTCCAAATATCATTTCTCAAAATATTATACTACTTGATAAAAGTTCTTAATCTTGTAAATTAAGTTTAAATTGAAACACTACAGTTTATAGTGTTTCAATTTAAACCCTCTTTAAGGTTAAAAGTCAAATTTAAGGATATATACATTTTTTTAAAACAAAATATCAAAATAATATATATTTGTAGAAGGATTTCGATAAAACTTGTTGATATTATTTTAATAATTCTCCGAAATAATATTCTGGACTTATTTTCTGAAATTAAGCCATTGGGGTACTCTTGAAAAAATATTGTCCAAATAATGTCGTCAATGATACTGCAGAAAGAGGCATAAAGTTGATTCAAGAATACCATGGCGAAATTACAAATGATGTAGAGCAGAAACAACATTTAGTGAAAGTAACTATCAATTTTTTACGTGTGTGTTAATTTTATTTTTTTTGTAAATTTTTTTTTTTTCATTTAACAGGTGGTACAAAGTTATGGGCAACAGTATTCGAAATATGCAAATTTACAATCTTTGCAAAAAGATTTCGATTTATAAGATTATTTATTTTTTTTTTTTATTAATTAATTTATTTATTTCTGAAATAAGAGAGTTTTAAAATTTTTCATATACAATTCGCGTGTGCCAAAATTTGTCCTAGTTTTAATTGTTTTATTTTTTCAGAGTTATTATATTTCTATAAAGGGGCTTATATAGAGGGCTTATATCCAAAAAGTGCTATCTACATTTGACAGCAATATTAATTTTTGATTTCAAACTGTTCTCTGATATAACTGTCCAATAAATATTAATTTTGATATCATACATGATTAGTACGACTATTTCTTAATAGATATTGTAGCAAATCGATCGACAAATACTATCAGATCTTATTAATAAATTGGCACTTTTTGAATATAAAGCCCTCGATATAAAAATTTGTTTATACAATGTTATATATAAAAACTAATTAATCTAAATATTTTCATAAAATAACGAATAAATTTGAGGAATTTTATGAATACATTAAATTTGATTTATTTTTTCTCTTATTTTTTTTTCTTTTTTTTTGGCGTTTTTTTTTTTTTTTTTTTTTTTTTGTTGCAGCGACAGACCAAAGCCTCTGGTGGGAATCGAACCCACGACTCCCGCATGATAGGCGAGCACGCTACATACTCACCTACCGGGGCGCTTAATATTAAAAAAATACCGATGAAGAAAATATTTATAGATTTTCATAAAGAGTCAATTTGACATCAAAAGTACCCCACGGGTTAATTTCAGAGTATAAGTCCAGAATATTATTTTTTAGAATTATTAAAATATTATCAACAAGTTTTATCGAAATCCTTCGACAAATATATATTATTTCGATATTTTGATTTATAAAAAAGTAAATCTCCTAAAATTTGACCTCTAACCTTGTTTTACAATTATTTTTACAATTAAATTTGGAAAGGTCGAATAGAAAACAACTATAATTTTGACAAAAGATATTTGAAATATGAAAACACCATAAAGATTAGCCTAAAATTTGAAAAAGTATAAAAAATCACATTTTTCTTCAAATCCGCTGAAATAAAAACGCTGCCCTCGCCAAATTAAGAACAGGATAACTACAATACTTGGCGCTTTTACGCACATGTATTTTGTAAATGAGAGCTTATAGTCCAATCGTTGATTTCTTTAAATTTCTCGAACAAAATTTTTTAAAAAGAAAATGGGAAAAACGTACTGTTTTGACATTTATTTAGAATGGCATAACAATAGAAGAGATGCAAAGTACTTTACATGAGATCATTCTCGGATCAGGAGAATGCAAAACCATTGTTGTTGTAAATTATTTGAATGTCTTTAAAAATGTGAGCTCGATTTTCTTAATCAAGCGGTTTGTGGCGCATTTATTGCCTGGGGAAATTGATATAACTTGGCTGTTTTTCAACCGATAATAGATTTTGTTGCTTTATTAGAAAGATAATTTACCGTAGATTATGATTTATTAACTAATTTAATTTAAACGCAATTATTAATACCAAAATTTTTGTGAAAAATGATTCTTTTTTTGATAATTTTTACATCTATAATATAAATAGGCTAGGCGATTTCTTTCTACCGTTTTATCCCGATTTTGACCAAACGTATATTATTTGAAAGACATTTCTTTACAGCTCTTCACCGGATTTACAGATATTTAAATTTTTTCCTTTATTTTGAGTAAATTGAATTTAAAGTTGCAACTAACGCATACATAAAATTATACGTGTGTTTATTAAATTTGTTGATGAGTTTGTTAATGAGTTTGTTATCTTCATTCACAATAATAGTAAACCAAAAAAGTGTTGGTTTGTGAATTGGCTAAGTTCAGAAATAAAGTAGCCTAGAAATTGCGCTTGAATTTCGAGCGCTGGAATCTGCTAGGATAAATGAATATTTGAGTTTTGAAATCAATGCGCGTCCAGAAAACGTTGTCCGATTTGGCTCAAATTTTGCGCACTAAAGTTTTAGATCCAGTGTCTTAATAATCTGACCCGCACACCTCAAAATTCGACCAAAAATTTTTTTCATAGAAACCGCTATCACCGTAATGTACATCTATGAGTAGAATGCAGCTTTGATTTAGAAAAACCGTTAAAAATCAAAACAAAATTTTGGACTAAATGCATGCCTAATGTTTTTCGTTTTCTTTATATGCACTTTCTGTTTAGCGAAGTTTCTAGTATGATGCAGGATATTTGATATCGGTCATAATACGTGATTTTTAAAACAATATTGGAGTGGTTGAATTAGACAACAAACTCTTCAATTGCTCTTACAAATTCAGTCGCTGGTATGAGCCAGAACTTTTTTGTGAATATTGCTGTTCAACAGTAAAAAAAAATGTAAAATGTAAACTACAGAATTAAAACTGCAGAGAATTAATAATAACATCATAACGGATTTGCATAAAA
Source organism: Cordilura impudica (assembly GCA_963682025.1). Lineage (NCBI taxonomy): Eukaryota > Metazoa > Arthropoda > Insecta > Diptera > Scathophagidae > Cordilura > Cordilura impudica. The sequence continues at coordinate 64,391,967 of OY821517.1, read as the reverse complement.
ATGGACATTTAGATCTGTGGCAAAAACGCAAACTGATTAGCTCCGCTGCAACAGCACCACGAATTTACGGACTACCAAAAATCCACAAACCTGGAATTCCTCTTAGGCCAATAGTCTCGTCAGTACAAGTACCATGCTATCATCTCTCTAAACACATAGGACAAATTCTCAAACACATTATATCCGACAAATACAACATCAAAAACTCAAAGGAGTTAAAAGATTCTCTACAGACGTTAAAACTTGATAAAGATGAAATACTTGTATCATTAGATGTAGTTTCTCTGTTTACAAATATCCCGGTACATACAGCCATAAGAAATATCATGAGTAAATGGCACATAATAAAAGAATGTACAAAAATTCCTAGGGCAAAATTTCTAGGGATTCTACAATTTTGTCTAACGGATAATAATTATTTTATGTATGAAAATGATATATACAATCAAATTTTTGGCATGCCAATGGGCAACCCACTCTCGCCAACCATAGCAGACATCGTCCTGGATAGTTTACTTGACGATGCAATAATGGAATTGGAAAATAAAAACATTTTTATAAAATACATAAAGAAATATGTAGACGACATTTTGGCAATAATTCATAATAATGACTTAGACCAAATTCTAAAAACCTTTAATAGTCATCATCCAAAAATTAAATTTACTGTTGAAATTGAAACTAATAAAGAAATTGCATACTTGGATACAAAACTACGAAGAGTACATGACAAAATCAACTTTGATTGGTACTCAAAAACAACAGCTTCAGGTAGACTCATGAACTACAACGCAACACAACCAAAACGACAAATTATTAATACGGCAAAAAATTTTATTGAACGGGTTCTGAAAATTAGTGATTCTGAATTTCACCAGAAAAACATACGTAAAATCAACGAAATATTAATCGAAAATAGCTTCCCAAAATATTTAACAAAATCACTAGTAGAAGAAACAATTAAGCGTTTAAAAAATAAAAACCAACTTAGCAACACTGAAGATAAGAAAAGCACACAATTTTACAGTGTACAATACATCCCTGGGTTAACTGACAATAGGAATATGAAAACTACAATAAAACAAAATAACATAAGCTTTGCGTATAAACCCAACAAAACACTAAGCGCAATATTTACAAACGTCAAGACACCTATAAACAAACAACAACAAAATAACGTAGTATACGAAATAACATGCAAAGGAAATAATGAATAGAACTGTGATATGATCTACATTGGAACAACAAAGAGAACACTATGCACAAGAATGGGTGAGCATCAATCAGACATAATAAAGAGAAAAGAATCAACTGCATTATCACAACATATTATTGAAACCGGTCACACAGCTGATTTCCAGGGAATCAAAATATTGGATAAAGAAAATAATGTAAGGAAAAGGTACACAAAGGAAAGTTTACATATAAAACAACACATACACAAAACTCTAAATTACAAAGAAGACACTGATAAAATAAATGGTTGCTATAGAGTTGCAATAAATAAGCTGTGACAATTAAATTAAGATGTGGTTATATATTAAATCTGTGTTTTTATGTTACATGTTATATGTTAATTGCAAATTAATGTATGAATTAATGTAAAAAACGTACACTTTGTAAGTCCTTAATGTTTTGGTGATTAAATATTTGTATTAAGGTTGTATTTATATATTTTTATTTTAAATAGACAAACCCTAGAAAAAGTCGAAATAAAATCGACGAAACGTCGGGTAAAAACTGTAGTCAAAATTGCGTTTTAATTACATACAACTGTAGGCCTTATTAGCTTAATGAATCAAACATTTTAAAGTACAAAGAAGATTGGCCAATACAACAAAAACAATAGTAACAGATTTTCATTATGCAATAAAACTGCTTTCAGGCCTAGATATATCATTTCAAACTGTATAAAAAAAAAACAAAAATCCAATAAAAATTAACTAAAGAATACGTACGTACGTTTACATGAACTATCAATATAAAGTTGCCATTCATCGGCTTTATCGGTTGATATTCAACAAAGTTACTGATTTGTATATGCGAAAGAGCCGAAAAACAGGTTTTTTACCCGTAACTCAAGATTTTTGAGGTGTTCCGCAAATTTCAAGAACAGAGTCTTGTTGTACTCAACACGACCTTCTAGAAAAAAAGTTTCGCATTCCAGGTATTTTTTTCTGTCACACAGTGTAATATATGTGAAATATTCTATGAATAAATCCATAAAATGATGTTTTTTATTTATTTTTTTTTTTTTTTTTTTGATATACATAGTCATGTATGTATGAAAACTCATTGAAATTCATAATTGAAAAAAAAAAATCATTTAAATAACTATAAATAAAAATCCCTCAGAGCCATTATAAAACATTCAACTTATCTTTCAAACGTCATCATTATTGTTCACATATTGTGTAGGTTATGTAAACTATGTACAATGCAAATCAATCTTCTTCAATGATCTCATTATTTCAACTAAAGACTAATTTTGTTGTTGGTGAATAATCAATTGTTTATTTTCCATGTTTTATGGCCAAAATTTACAAAACATTTAAGTTTTCAGCAATAACGCAAAGAAAACAATCGATTCAACTGCAACAATGTAACAACAAAAAAAAAACATAAAATACTTAAATATTGTTCATGTGTAAAGACGAATAGATTTAAAATAATTCCACAAATACATACTTAGATTATATTGCGATGTTTGTATGTATTGTTATGTAGTAGGCCAACGCAAAGCAAAACTTATTGAACCATGCGGCTACATTTGTACAAGTTAAATTAAAAGCGTTTGCGTTAAAATATAATAAAAACAAAATGTTTAGATTATTTTCTTAGCAATATTCGTAATATAAACAATTTTATTTTATGCATACATAGTATGAATATGAATAAGTACAAGCAAAAAATAGAAAGAAAAAACTAATTTTGGAACAGCGTTTTCACTGTTTGACCCCAAATTTTCTATTTTTTTTTCTTATTTTTGGACTAATACTATTTATAAGAAAATACGAGCGCTCCCATACCATGTGAGCTGTTTAAATAATGAAATATTGTTTATGATGGCGGGTGATAATGATGCTGCTGCCAGAGAGTTATGTGCTAAAATTGGGTTGGTCGGTCTTTCATGATATTTACAAGAAAGTAATGCGAGAAATTATTAATGGATTTTGATATATATTGAAAATGGCAAAATAAGTTAAATTCTCATTTGCAATTGTTCAAATGTTACTTTGACTTTTGAACTACAAACATTTTAAAATTATAAAGTAAAAATAGGATTTTCAAACAAATTATAGTTCAAAGTTGAAAACGTGTACATTGATGGTTTTGATTGTTAATCCTAGATTATATAAAGTAATAAAAAGGCCAAAGAAATGATTTGTTTTTGACAATTTCGGTTTGCAAGGCAAGCATCTGATCCATTGTATGCACATCGGATTTATTAGCATTGTAATCCAGAACAACCATGGCTTCATTTTTTCAGTTGTGCCTACATCGCCAGTATAGTGCATTGTAGACAGCAAAATTGTCGCTTTATTCTTCTTCGGTACATATGAGCACAGTGATACATCGCCTTCGTAGAAGCCAAACAATGAGCTGCAAACTGGATGAGCATAACTTTTCAGGAACTCACGTGGTACAAATGTCTTATTTGAGCGTACTGTTCCAACAAATTCAGTTTTCTGCCACATCAATGTGCGCGAACATCCAACGTGGGGAATAGATTTTCAGCATAAATTGTGCGGCCTGTACTCACATTTCTTTCCGCTAATTGATACACAACATTGTGCCCTTGATTTACGTCACGCTCTTGACCAGGCATCTGCCCAAAGTAAATCATTCCTTTGAGGGGATTAAATCGCACAGCCACATACCTTAGACGGAATGTATTTTGTAAACCGTGTGCTGTTCCATATGGGAATAATTGTTCGTCCACGGTCAACGAATCGTGTGGAATGTAAACTATCGTCAAATTTACCTGCAATATTTGCCACACATCGCACAGGGGGTTAGAGTAGCATGTTTGGTTGGATCAATTCAGGGAGCTATGTCCGGATAAATTTTCGTTATTTTTTTAGTTAAAATCATTAAAATTAGTGAAAAAAAACAATTTTCAATTTTCAGACGCATGTTCAGACCTAGTCCCCATACAAGTGACCCCTATGACATCGACTTAAATTGCCATAATATCCAAATTATCATATAGATCTCAGACAAATTGGGTTTGTATGTGTTTATTGTATCCATTAATCAGTAGTCCAAAAATAATCCCTGTAGAACAATTCTTAGCCATAGGCCCCATATAGAGCTGATTCCCGATCTTCACTTAAAGCTATCAAAAAATTAAAATATTCCACCGATTTTTCTCAAATTTGGTTTGTATATTTTTTTTTGCAAAAAATAGGTGACCTTGCCAAATGTTGTCTGGATCGGTCAATAGAAAAAAAAACAAAACACACACAAGAGCAGCAGTCGCAAGATCAATATGATTTCTTGGTAATTTGACTGCTGCAGGACTTGTAGGCACAAAAAGGCAGCGCAAAATTTTGCTATATAATAGTGAGATGTACCATCTTTAAAATAAACTACAAATTACGACACGAATATACACGAATAATAACTATACGTCCACTTAAAATATAAAAATTCTAGTTTTTTCTTTCACTTCTAACGTAACTAACAAAAACTTAAACACTTTCACATACAATTTGATACACAAATGTGAACGAAATATTTGCAAGATGACCTGAGTTTGATGGTTCCATAGCAAAGTTGTTTATTTTTATAACACTTTTTAAATTAAATAAATTTTTTGCTAGGCGAAATTTTCACTTTTTTCAGCCTTTTTTTGCAAAAATATTCAATAAAGTCTTACTTCTAAGTTTCACTACAAAAACACCAGAGACAAGAGATGTAGAATTTTATATGCTTTAACCGGGTATCAGCAGCATTGAAGTTACTTAAATTTAGTTTTTTTAATTGATCCAAAAAAATAGGCAATTCTAACCCAGCAGCAGTTTTACTGTTGATCAATCGCTCCCGTCGCGTATTTTCTTTATCAAAGCGAATGAATTTTTCGATGACCATAAATCGATCGTATGGGTTGGGCCCCACAGTTCCTTAGCAGGCTCATTATTCGATTTAGACAGCCCAGCATACAAAACGATTGTCAAAAATACATCGAACTATATTAGAGTGCTTGTTGTTCATTCTTTTTCTTCGTAGGATTTGCGGAATTCCATACTGTTGTTACTTCCATGGCTTTTCTATTCGTTTCCCATATCCTTGGTGATGGTCATGCATACCTGGCTTCCTCCATATATAGTCGACCACGTTATGAGCATGAATGCGGGTATTCGGTGGTTCAACTTTGCTCCATTTCGTGCCATTTTTATATATAAAGCAACTGGCAGAAGTTCCGTTAGTGGCAGGAGCAGTTTCTAATTCATCTTCGTCGACCTCATTAATTTCCTCATGCGGTAATCGTAGGCAATATGTAGTAAATTTAGTTTATTTTTTTATTTTGTAGTTGTTATTTATTTATTTACAAATATCCTTATAGACTAATATATTTAGTACATAAGATATATGTAAAATAATGACGATTTAATTATTTAGATACATAATAATTTTACGTTTCAAAGATTCTTTATTTTCGGACGATTCTATGATGTGGTAAATTCCATTAGATTGCTCTCATAACCGGAAATGGATCATTATTAGCATAGTTTGATCGAAAATAATTAATATTTAAGAGCTAAAGTTCCTTATAGGTCTCGATGGTATATTAATTTGAATTCTACTTAACAAGTAATTGGAGTCAATGTCGTCATGGAATAAACTGAGTAGAAAGGAAATGCTAGACAGAATAAGAGAAATGGTTTCTGGACAAATTCGACGAAATTTATATGAATAATGTAACACGGATCCCATATTATAGAACCATATTTCAGGATAGGACGAACCAGGGATGTATATACCTGTTTGGTTACATATGGATCAGAAAATTCCTTACTTCATCGCTTCATAAATCCAAGAACGCCATAAGCTTTGTATATTGCTGAAGATATATGCGGATGAAAATTTAATCTATGACCTAATAAAATGCCAAGATCTGAGAATGTATCAAGCGATTCCAATTCACTTTCATTCACAAAATAAGTTGTATGTAGATTATTACATCTGTAAAAGGACATATGCTTACATTTTTTTATATTGAGCTCCATAAGGTTTACATTTCACCATCCACAAAAATTATTTAAATCGGATTGTAGCAAAAAATGTTGAAAGTAATTTTGAAGAGGAGAAAATAGTTTGACATCATCAGCGTATAAGAGAATTTTAGAGTGTTGAATAACAGAAGGGAGATCATTGATAAATAAAGTAAAAAGTACTGGACCAAGATGGCTTCCCTGTGGAGTACCAGAAAACACTTTGATTTTTTATAGAAGAAGTTTATACACTAAATATCATCAAAAGATATTCACTTTTGCGACCTGTAGTTTGGTTACAAGGTTTACATGGACACACAGACGGATGGACGGACAGAAAGTGATTCTGAGTCGATTGGGTTAATAGAAGATGGATCCATATCACATATTTTTGGTAGTTACAAACATTATACCCTGACCACATTAGTGGTAAACGGTATAAATACTGATATGTGTTTTGATTTATGCCTTCTATTCCAATAATAAATAATAATCATACGCCCTGAGTAAAACGAAACATAGAACCATACAAAAAAATAAAAACTTGAATTATTTCTTTATATAATTAATTTCATTAAACGATAATTTTTTAACATATTTTAAATTTGTTTCGTTTCAGGTGAGTTTAATGCAAATACTTTTCGTATTAGTATACGGATAAATTGTAAGTTATTATTAATTTAAATATTTAGTATATCAAATTGGTTTACTGTAAAAATTAATTTGTTATTCAAAGTAATGAATTAGTAACTATTCTTGGCATTCGAATATGGCGAAAAATTGAAAAGTATGGCTTTTACTTTTCAGAGATCTCGTGATGTTCACTTTAACCAGTGCCGAGGATATCATTATCAATCATGTCTTATGTATTTACATCTATGGAGAATTTTTATAGTCAGGTCTTAGGAATTTCTTTCCTAGGAAGCTATGTTATAGTTATGACTTTAGAACATACTTTTACATCATACAGATTTTTCTTTAAGTTTAAATTGGATGACTTTTTTGACGAAAGCTAATCTTTGGCTAAAATTTCATCATTTACCTGATATTCTTCATTTAATAACCCATAGAGGTATTTAATTCCATTTATAATAACTAATTATTAATATTCTTGATCCTTTATGTCAATTTTATATAGTGATGTTCGTCTGTCCGTCTGTGAAAATCACAATCCCGCACTCAATAGGTAAGCTAGGTTGTTCATTTTTAGTGAAAATGATTCACAGACATTCTGAACAAATTTCTGCTCCATTTTATCAAAATCGGTTTCGTAAGTACCGAGATTTTAATTAAAATCTTTGGTTATGATAGCTGTAACTGTTGTTATTCTTGTGGGTGTTATGATATTTGTTTGGCTATTTCTCCACTTTTTTTTTTTGACGTTATCTAGAAATAAATACAAAGAATCACCAATATGAAAGAAAAGTAATAAGAATAGAGTACATTTGATTAATTTATATAAATTTATATAGCTTTTGATAGATTTCAATAAAAATTAAAAATTAATCAACATTTCATAATTCTTTTTGCAGTTTTTCGTTTCAGTTCTCAAAACTTAAACTTATAGAAAAATATCCATATAACAAGATTTTTTATTCGAAAGAATTTCCAATTTTCTTATATTAAATTTTTTGAATACAGTTTATTAAGCTTTGATGAATTCAAGATATTTGTTTCATAGAAAAACTCTCAGATTAGGAACTGTAAGCAAATGAAACATATTTCCCATTAAACACATTCAGAGGTTGTTTTTTTTTTAATTTTTCAGATTCAGAATTTTTTCCTAACAAAGTTTAAGAAAAGTTAATATAAAATTATTTCCCGTAGACTTGCGAAAAAAATTTACCAAGTCTGGCAATTATTCCTTTAAAACAGTATACACAAATATTCTCTAACTACACAGTGCAAGAGCTATTCGGGGAGTTGAGAAAATACGAGTGAGGGTGAAAGTACAATGCGTTCTCACTAGGGTGATCGACCCGGTTTTTTAAAACCGGCCGAAACCGGTTTTTTGCATTGCCGGTTTCGGTTTTTTGAATTTGCTCATATTTCGAATGTCGAATAACCCGGTTTTTTGTTGTCGAATACCCGGTTTTTTTATATTACTTTTTAGCTTTAATATATGGTAATTTATTAAATAATCTATTATATTATCATTTCTATAAATTTTTTAAGTGTAATGTAAACACTCGTTTATTTTTTATTCATCTGGCAACCTTAAAACAACAGCTGTTTAAAAAAAAGCCAAGATTCTAATTGAAGTAAAAAACATGTTTACAACTTTTTTCAGTTTTAAATTAACTTAAAGAAGATAATTGCAAGTAATGTTATTTATTTTTTATTTCAACTCAAGTGTTAATTATTCTGTTTTTGTGCAGATGTCGTCTGAAGTTTGGAAGTATTTTGAACGTCAAGGAAAAGAAAAGGCCAGATGCCTTAAGTGTCCTAAAATATTGAGTTGCAAAGGCTCTTCAACATCTTCACTGCTAAATCATGCCAAATGCGTCCATAAAATTACCATAACTTCAAAAGTACAACAAGAAGAAATTGATTGCACTCCAAGTGTTTTTAAATTAACCCCAGATAATACTTTATTAAAGTATGTCTCTAAAAATGAGTCCATAGGCGAAATATTAGCTCGCTGTGTGGCTGAAGATGGGATGTCTGTAAGGGCGTTGAAAAAATCCCGCGTAGCACTAGCATATTTACATTCAAAAAACTACAATATGCCAGCAGAATCAACAATATGGGAAAGAATTGATCAGTTTTATCTTATGAAACAACAAGAATTGAAAAATAAAGTAATTCAGATAAAAGAAAGCAATGGAAGATTTTCCATTGTCGTTGATGAGTGGTCAGACATATCATATTTAAAATATGTAAATGTGACTATACGACACTATAATCCTGAAAGGAAATCATTTGAAATATATAATCTTGGATTAGAAGAAATTAAAGTTAAAGCAAATGCATATAACTTAGAACAAATTATTAAAAAAAAGTTGACTGAGTTTTCAATTAATATTCAACATGATATTGTCGCATCAACACATGATGGTGCTGCAGTGATGCAAAAATACGGGCAGAATATAGAGGCCGAATCTCAACTTGGCATTAACCATGCAATTCATCTTTGTGTTGTTGACACAATTTATTCAAAGAAAGATTATAATATAGAAGATGATTCAAGTTCTAATGAATCTGACTTTGAAGAAGACGATCCAGAAAATTTTATTAAATTAACATTACAAAATGTCTGTTTAAATGTGAACGTAAGAACTCTTATAGATCGCATAAGAAAATGCGTAAAGATGTTTAACAAATCTTCCGACAAACAAAAAAAACTTCAAGTTTATGTTAAAACACAGGAGAAGAGAGAGCTTAAGCTTATACATGACGTAAAGCATAGATGGAATTCTATGGTAAAAATGATTTCACAATTTTTAAAAATTCATAAATGTGTAAATCATGCTCTTTTAGACCTAGGGCTAACACCATTTAGTGAAAATGAAATAACAACGCTGTCAGAGCTTAATAATACTCTAAAGCCGTTAGAAATTGCTATAAATGAATTGTCTAAAAATTCGACAACCTTGGTAGAAGCTGAAGGCATTTTTCAATTTTTGTTTAAAAACGTTTCTAAGATTCAAAACCCTTTGTCACAAGAATTGCTTGAATGCTTAAAAAAACGTATAAGCGAAAGACGTATCAAAGTTCTAAACACGTTGGTATTATATTTAAGCACTGCAAACTTTCCTATTAGCGATACATTCCTTAAATATTCGACAAAAAGTGAGGCAATAGAATTTGCTTCCCAAATATATTATCGTTTATTTAACGATATGGAAGACACTACCTCTGATTTAAATGATGAGCAGGAAAGTGATGATTCCGAATACAATTTGGAACATGAATTGAATAATTCCATTAAAAATATTCAAAAACCAAAAAATTCTTCTTCAATAAATAATCAACAAAGCATTTTAGAAGATTTTTTATATTTGGACAATTGCCATAAGAGATCTGATAAGCTTGAAAAGTTACTCAATGCTCTGTTAACTGTTTGTCCTACTAGCACACTAAGTGAAAGATCGTTTTCAATGTCAAGTTTTATTAAAACAAAAGAAAAAAATCGATATACACCAAAACATTTAAACTGCATTTTATTTTTAAAAGATTATTTCAAAAGAAATAATTAATTAGAAATAATTATTTAAAAAAATATATTAATGAAATATTTGATCTCATTTTTTTTAAGAGTTCCCTGAATTGTTTTTGTTTAAATAAATTGTTTTATGTGATAAAAAAAAAACGTTGTTTTTAATTTTTAAGGTTGAAATATTATTTTACAATATTCGGAAAAAACCGGGTGACCGGTTTTTTTCACTTTTGCAAAACCGAACCCGGTTTTTTTAAAATTTTAACTATTCGGAAAAACCGAAAACCGGTTTTAGCAAAACGTCGAATAATCGATCACCCTAGTTCTCACTCTTATTATCTTTTCTTTTTCCGCTAATCTTGATGTTTGTGTGCTTCGTTTTTCAGCTATAACTGAAGAACGTTTGATAATTCCTCATTTGACTCTTCAGCATATCAAATTGGACCAATTTTATCGAATGAAATCTTTAAAAAATTGCCACTCTCTACCTTTTTATGAATTTTTTGAATACCATAACATATTCAAGGCGTATGACTATTATTGGTGTGTAAACATCAATACGCGCAGGGGGAGGTAAATTTCTATATCACAACACAATCACTAAAACACCGTTAATACAAAAAAGTTATGGAGGGTTTAAAATACATTTTAATTTTTAGTTGAAGAGCCTGAGTTAAAATATAATTTATTAAGCAGCGAACGTAAAAGTTCAAGATAGAGAAGTTTCAATGAAAAAATCGTGTACATTAGTTAAAAATTTTTTAATTGTCTTTTTAAATATTTCTATATCAAGTTTTGTTGTAAATTTATAAAACACATAAATTTTTAAATCAAGAAAAATTGATAACTATATAAAAAAGAAAATAACTCATTGTTAGTGTACTGAGAAACTACTTTAAATCAAACAATTTTAGTAAATATTTCTTGATTTTCATCTTCTAGAAGTTGTTTAGCGTATTCGTCTAATTCAATAGAGGTAGTTTTCCATCTTTGTCGAATGTTGAAAATATATGGATCTGAAGTGTGCACAACAAAATAGTGATAAGGTCTTCATTAGTACATCCTCTGGACATTTTACTTGTGTTGTGCTAGCGGAAGAATCTGTAGTCTTTGTTTCTTTTTTCTTACGCTTCTGCAGATAGATCTCCTACTAGTAGCATATTGTTTTGAACTATTTGTTCCCCATGGTACTGGCATATATCTCCAAGAATATTTTTCGTTATAGAGTATAGCTGTTTTATTGGCGCACTCTCCAAATTTTTTTTGCATTTATCTCTCTACTGCATGCTAGAACTTGTAGTATGATTTTGAATCGTCTTTTTAATTCATGATGTGATAGATAGGCCTAGCTGCAGATACTTTTCTTGAATTTGTTTTTTTTTTGCATTCTTTTCTCTTCATTTTCTTTGTTTTTTCTCACTGTGTCGCCTAACGGTCCAAATTCCAAATGATAACCCAATTTAAGATTATGCTCCATAAAACGTATTCTAGCCAAATTCGTAGGATTCCTTAAAACTATCGTCTTGTGGTGGGGGTTGGCTTAATTCACTTGATGTTTTTTTGGCATATAATTCAGCTTGACGATGACTTTGTCTCGGTTCAAGCTTGTGCAACTTTTCCATCAATCATTGTGAGACACATTTTAAAATTTACTTCAATGTCGTGGTCATCAAATTTAAATATTACTGGTTGAAGTTCTTTAACTTGATCTTTTATTTTTTGAACTTCTTCAGTTACGACATCTATGGTTTCCTATTTGAATGCAAATTTTATTGGTCTACAATACTTTTGAAGAACGAATTTCATTTTTCCATACATCAATTTTGTTCCTTAACTATTTAGTAGACGGCTCTAAGCCGCTTTAAATTTTTGTTAAGCGCAATAAATAAATTAGCATCTGATGAATTTTCGGCATTAAATTGCTTTTATTGTTTCTGACCAGAGGATCCACCACAACCCCATTTAGAAATTAAAGTAATGCTACCATTTCAAATTTTTTTAAATGATATCAGTATTAAGCGTATTTAGCAATCGTTCTGCGGCATGCTGAAGAAGATCTTGCAATTTTATTTCTGCTGAACTTGAAGTGATACTATTAGCAGGTTGTGAAGGTAGGCATTCTTTTTTGGCAGAAACTAAATCTCGATATTCTGGAAAAATCCCACAATTCTTTTCATTTGTTCGCTTCCGCAATTCCTTTTTGGTCAATTTCAAAGCCAAAAATAGGGCGACGCTTCTTCTGGAGTAAATTTCTTATCTTCAATTGGTGTAGGAATGCTTTTCAAAATCCGCTTTGTTCGCCTTGGGCTCGCTTCTAATATTTTTTCAATTATTTCAGTTTTATTTTTCTTACTTTGTGTCGGTCGAATTTGGTGCAAAAATTAATTCTTAATAATTCTTTGAGAAATTTCTTCATTTATATTCTCCAGGTTGCGTCTTCGAGATTTTTCACTGCATCCATCAATTGGTTTTGCTGGTCGACCCTTTTTTCCATTTTCGTTGGCAATTGTGATGAACTCGCAGAAATAAAATCCTTAAATAACCAATCCTGGTGACGTTTGTGCGTCTTTTCTTTGCTATGAGAGCATTCAATGCAGTTTTTTTTAATTTGATGAAAAAGTTATAATTTTTTCTTTGTGTATTTCAATTTCTTGCAGGTTACAATTCTCAAGGAAATGGTTGCTTAGTATGTGGAAAATTATATCGTCTACATTTTTTTGTTGAAAATAAATATAAGCGAGATCTCTCTAACAGTACTTAGTCATTGTTCAAACTGTAACGAATAATAATTGTGGAAACATCTATAATATTAACAGGCTAGGCGATTTCTTGTGACTGATGTTTTATTCTACCATTTTACCCCGATATTGACCAAACGTATATTATTTGAAAGGCATTTATTTTTAGCCATTTGGAGACTTACAGATTTCTAAATGTTTTGCTTTATTTTGAGTAAATTGCATTTAAAGTTTCTACTAACACATATATAAAATTACACATATGCTATATGTGTTTTATTAAATTTGTTCATGCCTTTGTTAATGAGATTGTTATCATCATTCACAATAATAATAAACCATAAATGTGTTAGTTATTATAAATACTCTTTCTTGCAATTATGTAAAATACAATTTTTTATCTTTTATTACCACTTTTTGAAGTATAAAAAACCCAGACCCTAACCCCTTTTAAAAGATGAATCATACCTGCTCATATCTTTTTTTTAACATTTACCTGTATTTAAATTTTTCCCCTTTTTTCAGGTATTTAAACTATATAACACAAGTTCCAACTATTAATGTTTTTAAAATTCCTATGTAAATGTACCTGCCAAAATAAAGAAGATTTACCCATTGATATAGTTTAACAATTAAGTGCACTATGTCTCAACCCATTTTTATAAGTACATATATAACAAGTCGTGTCAACTCTACCGTTTCCTTTTTCTGTCAGTATAAAAAACAAATAAACTCACACAAAAAAAAATACACCGGTACGACCAACTTTTGTATTCATAGCACACAGACGGACTGACGGACATCGTTAAATCGACTCAGAAAGTGATTTTGAGGTGATCCGTCCAATATTTTTGGTAGTACAATCACCAGGGTAAACTCATTATACTTTGGGTCAGAAAAATTGTTCTGGCGCACACGGTATACGAGTCTTGGGGAGGGTTCGGACTACAGAAGAGTGCAAGATTTTTTAGATGGCTTTTCATGGGCAGGAGTTACGTAGATTTTCTTGAAATTTTGACCTTTTTAAAAAATTTTTTTTTTAATTTCTAAACGACATTAAAACATTTATTTTACTTTAAAATCTTTTAAAACAAAAACGTTACAGTCATTTAAAAATTAAAATTTACAAAGAAATTTTTAATTTTAGCAAAATACTGAGAAAGTCCATTTTCGAAGACCCTGTGCGCTGTGATATAGTTGAAATAGAGTCGCAATTTTTTGGCTCACATGGTTCACTGGTTCGAGTACTTACTTTCAAATGAATAACATAACTTTAAAATCGGTAACCATAAAAAAAGGATTTTCTCAAAATATGGTCCACTCTGCATTAAAAAAGTATTTTTCTTCAGTCTCTTATTATCCTAATAGTTTTTCTACTCTAATAATAGTAAAAATTAAATTTTTGCGATATAAATAATGATGGTTTTTATAAAAAAAACACAAAAAAAAAAATAATTATAATAAATACTGGGGTCTCGTCGCATTCGTTATCGAAATTTTTCGATCGAAATTCTTTTTTTTTATCTTCCAAAATAAAATATTAAGAACAACTAACAGATTCCAGCGCTCGAAATTCGAGTGCAATTCAGAGTGGCATAAAATTTCAATGGATATCATCGTTGTTTTGTCAACAACATAAAAATGAGTAGGTACTTTAAAAAAAATTTCATATAGAAATCTATTCAATTATATCATAACAATTATCACAATATTCATCAAATCGCTGATTAAGGGTGAAATGCCAGAAACTGGTCCGGTTAAGATTACATTGTAGTTATGAATTTTTGAAATATATGCCTTCTTCTTCTCTACCACGCACCATTGAAACAAAATTAAAATTTGCATATTAATTGCAACTAGCAGATTCCAGCGCTCGAAATTCCAGTGAAATTTCTAGGAAGCTTTTTTTTAACTTAGCCAATTCACAAACCAACACTTTTATGGTTTATTATTATAATAATAAGCACATAGCATATGCGTAATTTTATGTATGTGTTAGTAGCAGCCTTAAATGCAATTTACTCAAAATAAAGGAAAAAATTTAAAAATCTGTAAATCTGCAAAGCGGCTAAAAAGAAATACCTTTCATATAATATACGATTGGTCAGAATCGGGATAAAAAGGTAGAACAAAACATCGGACACAAGAAATCGCCTAGCCTATTAATATTATAGATTTTACTCTATCACAGTTAACGAATTATGGCCCCCTAATTAAGAGTAAAAGTGAAACGAGTTCCGACGTACAATTTTCTCCGCCTTCTTTAAATAATAAACCAAAATATGAAATTTCGATTGATTTTACTAGATATCCAATGCGATATCACACTCGATATCGAACGAAAAACAATATACGTTAAATTTAAATGGTATTATAATTTAAAGTTTTGTATTGTTTATAATATTGATCTTAAGACACACGTAAAGTGCATCAATGATCCTACACAGCCGAATTTAACAACCTTACTTGTCTTTTTTTTTATCATACATAAATAATTTTCAATTGCAAAACTTTTTCCCATGTGCTCTTTGTTAATTTATGCCACACTGGCATCATAAATCTTTAATCAAAGAGTCTCAATTATAGTAGCAAAAAAGAAAATCATAGTCTTCTCATGACTTATTGGTTCCCGCAAGTAAATACTACACAGACATGCTCGTATATTTTATTTTATTTTTGTTTAGTACTTCCCAGTATGAAAATTTCCTTGTTGTGGCCGAACAAAGACATTTAAATCAAATGTCAATTTTGTAAATATGTCGGCAATTAAATTTCTTTATTCCGATGCGTTTAAGTGCAATGAACAAGAAAAAAAAACAATAAATAAATAATATAAATAAGTATTTACACAAAAATAAAACTTAAATAAAATCCATTAACGAATAATAAACAAAAGATTAAAATATTAAAATTTACGCTAACGAAATAAACGCAACGAAATGAACTGATTCCGTTTCTGATCCCTGTGTATTTGTAAATATGGCTGGCTGCACTCAGACTCAGACAACAATAATAGTCGTTGGTTATTCACAAAAAAAAAAAAAAAGAAAGAAAATTATAATAAGTATACAATACAATTCACTTTGTAGAATGAAGTGCTGATGAAACCCAATTGAAATAAAAATTTTGTTTTGAATATTATTCCAAATATTGTAGCGCTTACTTTAAAACAGTATAAAATTGTATGCAAAGGAGTTCGGTATATGGGAAAATAAATATTTTTACGAAATACAAGTTTTCAAAATATTATGAAGGACTAAAAAAACATTATACAATTAAAAGTTTAATAATAATAAATTAATGGGAAAGAAAAATATGGTAAAATAAATAAATTTTTAAATAATTTCAAAAATTAATACGCTAAAAGTTGTATGAAAAAATAAACTACATGAAAACAGATTTAATTAAAATTAAAAAAAAAAATTAAATATAAGTTTTTAAATCATTGATCACAACAATTAAATAAATTCATACACACGTGCCTGTAATATAAAAAAAAAAACAAAAAAAAACAATTGTTTTGATTTAGATCTGCAATTGGATCAATAAAGATATAAAAAAGTTGTAAAATGTAAAAAAAAAAGAAAATAATTTATTAAAAATTGAACACATCTGTCATAAACGTAATCAAAATTTAAAAATTAATTAGAAAAATTAATTTAATATAATACTATAAAATTTAGTAAAAATAAGAAGTGCTAATATATAATACAGTAAAATCTCGATAACCTGAAAAGTTGATTGCAGACCCTAATCCGGATTATCGTTTTTTCCTTGTTTTTTTTTAACAAAAGAGAAATTTTTAAATATATCGTTTATTGCTATTTCTTTACAAAAAAATATTATAATTTTACGAGCATTATCATTATCTGAAACAACCAGTCACCTTCCACTCACTCCTCTATTAAGTTCTTCAACATTTCTAACAACGATGCTGATTTTGATGTTTGAGAAAAATTGCATTGCAAAGAGTTTCATATTTTGATTAAACGTTGTTTTTTGGTGGGGAAAATACTGTCCAAGCCCATGAATGGGTTGATAAACATTATAGTAAATCTTAGCCATGATATACAATGGTTAAAAGGTTGTATTCCGAATTCAAACGTGGCCGTACGAACACAAACGATGCAGATCGTTCTGGTCATCCAAATGAGGCAGTTATCGAAGAAAACATATGAAAAGTGCATCAGGAAATTGCTGGCATCATAAAGATACCAACAGAGTGAGTCCGGCGTATATTATATGATCATTTAAATATGAAAAAGCTTTCTGCTCGATCGGTGCCTCGGTTTTTAACAGCTGAACAAAAACTAAAACGTGTTCATGATTCAAAGTATGCTTTGTAAGTCGATTTATAACAACTAGCAGATTCCAGCCCTCGAAATTCATGTGCAGATTCTAGGAAATTTTATTTTTCATTTAATACAGACCCTAAATGTATGCTATTAATTATAGCCAATTCACAAAACAACACAAAAAAACAAACTCATTTTTATTACATGCACATTAACAAATTTAATAAACACACACATAGCATTGTATAATTCTATATATGTGTTAGTAGCAACTTTAAATGCAATTTACCCAAAATAAAGGAAAAAATTTAAAAAACTGTAAATCTGCAAAACGGCTAAAAAGAAATACCTTTCAAATAATATACGTTTGGTCAAAATCGAGATAAAACGGTAGAACAAAACATCGGTCACAAGCAATAGCCTAGCCTATTAATATTATAGCTTAATGAGATGCGGATTCATTGTTATACACCGGAGTCCATTAGACAATCTGCGGAGTGGTTACAAGCGTGCGAAAATCGACCAAAGCAATTGGCTGGCAAGGTAATGGCCAGTGTTTTTTGGGATGCACGTGGTACAATATTTATTGATTACTTGGAGAAAGGAAAAGCAATAACTGCCAAGTACTACGTGGACTTATTGTACAGAATGGATGAAGAAATTAAGAAAAAAAATATTGTACCATCATGACAATACAACGGCGCATTCATCTGATTTGGCTTAAAAAAAATTGAAGTCTTTATATTACGAGTTGCTTTCCCTTGTCCCGTTTTCTGCAGATCTGGCCCCCAGCGATTATTATTTGTTCCCAAACTTAAAAGGATGGCTCCAGGGAAAGAAATTTTCCAAAAATGAAGAAGTCATATAAGAGACAAAAACCAATTTTGAAGAAATTGACAAATCGTATTATTTCAAGGGTATCAAGATGTTAGGGGATCGTTGGAAGAAGGGCATTTTACTTAACCAAGATTACGTTAAAGAATAAAATTGATTCCAAATTCAAAACACCAGTTTTTAATTGCTAGGCCATGGAGTTTTCGCTCCATGTAGTAAATCACTTTTTTGTTGCGCTCTTTACTTAAGGCATCTTGCAACAGTACTACACGCGAAAAATTAATTTTGCACAATCCTAAAATAAAAAATAACTAAAAAATAGTGGTTTGTATTTAGTCAATATTATAGAGTTGCAATCAATACGGATTATAGAAAACGTAATGAGTAGTGAAAAGCCGAATAATCCAGATTATCGGAGTCCGGATTATCGAGCTTGTGCTGCATGTAAAAAAGAAACAATGTTAGTAAGAAAATTATATTCAGTCTATGGCGGATATACAATACCATGCATTTCTAGAGAGGGTATTGGATCCGACTTGTTGATGCCATAACTGGATAAAGAAAATAAAGATAAGCCAACAAATAGTGGAGTTGTTAATAATTTGCGGCATGCAATGAATAATCCAGATTATCGGAGTCCGGATTATCGAGCTTGTGCTGCATGTAAAAAAGAAACAATGTTAGTAAGAAAATTATATTCAGTCTATGGCGGATATACAATACCATGCATTTCTAGAGAGGGTATTGGATCCGACTTGTTGATGCCATAACTGGATAAAGAAAATAAAGATAAGCCAACAAATAGTGGAGTTGTTAATAATTTGCGGCATGCAGATATCTTATGTTATTTTCATGTGGGGACCAGGTCAAGAAATGGACCGATTGTGAACATTTTTAGTAAAGCAACTTACTTTTCTTTCAAAAATATAAAAACCAAATTTTCAAGAAATCTATGCAATATTTTAGTTTTTTTTTTTATATAGACTTAAGACCGGGTATCAGCTTTATATAGGGACTATAACTAAAACTGGTCCTAAAGGGTTAATTTTTGTACTACTGATTACTGGGCATAATAGGCACACATTCACCAAATGTTATCGATATATATGATAATCTGGATCTTACGACCATTTTAGTCAGTCTGATAGGGGTTATTTGTATGGGCGCTAGTTCTGAACGTCACCGGTTTTCACCAATTTAATTAGCGTTCGTCCTATAGCTGATCAGAGCATATATGATAAATTTCATCAAAATATATTCATATTTGCGGCCTTTATTTTTATTACAAAGTTTAAAAGGACACACAGACGGACAAAGTGATATACAGACCGACAGACGGACGGTCATCTCTAAATCGAGTCAGAAAGTGATTTTGTGTCTAGGTCGAATATTGTTGGTGGTGACATAGATCAGCAAAAGCTCATTATACCCTCACCACATACTCGTATAAAGTATAATTATGTCAAATTTATAATTCGGAAAATCAGTGAGTTTACTGAATACGTGCTGTTGTTTGTAACCAGTAAAAACACTTGTCACATAACAAACTTTTTATACCCTCCACACCTCAGTGGCAGAGGGTATAAATAGCTTTTTCATTCCATTTGTAACGCATCGAAATAAATTCCGGAGACCGCAAACAATGGAAGTTGATTTAGCGATGACCGCCTGAAAAACAAAATGTGAAAAACGAAAAATGGAAAACGGAAAGTGGAAAATCAAAATTAAAAACTCAAAAATGGAAAATGAAAAATGAAAATTGAAAAATGAAAAATTAAAAAATAAAAATTACAACTGAAAAATAAAAAACAAAAAATGAAAAATGAGAAATGGAAAATTAAAAATTAAAAATTAAAAATTAAAAATTAAAAATTTAAAATTAAAAATTAAAAATTAAAAATTTAAAATTAAAAATTAAAAATTAAAAATTAAAAATTAAAAATTAAAAATTAAAAATTAAAAATTAAAAATTAAAAATTAAAAATTAAAAATTAAAAATTAAAAATTAAAAATTAAAAATTAAAAATTAAAAATTAAAAATTAAAAATTAAAAATTAAAAATTAAAAATTAAAAATTAAAAATTAAAAATTAAAAATTAAAAATTAAAAATTAAAAATTAAAAATTAAAAATTAAAAATTAAAAATTAAAAATTAAAAATTAAAAATTAAAAATTAAAAATTAAAAATTAAAAATTAAAAATTAAAAATTAAAAATTAAAAATTAAAAATTAAAAATTAAAAATTAAAAATTAAAAATTAAAAATTAAAAATTAAAAATTAAAAATTAAAAATTAAAAATTAAAAATTAAAAATTAAAAATTAAAAATTAAAAATTAAAAATTAAAAATTAAAAATTAAAAATTAAAAATTAAAAATTAAAAATTAAAAATTAAAAATTAAAAATTAAAAATTAAAAATTAAAAATTAAAAATTAAAAATTAAAAATTAAAAATTAAAAATTAAAAATTAAAAATTAAAAATTAAAAATTAAAAATTAAAAATTAAAAATTAAAAATTAAAAATTAAAAATTAAAAATTAAAAATTAAAAATTAAAAATTAAAAATTAAAAATTAAAAATTAAAAATTAAAAATTAAAAATTAAAAATTAAAAATTAAAAATTAAAAATTAAAAATTAAAAATTAAAAATTAAAAATTAAAAATTAAAAATTAAAAATTAAAAATTAAAAATTAAAAATTAAAAATTAAAAATTAAAAATTAAAAATTAAAAATTAAAAATTAAAAATTAAAAATTAAAAATTAAAAATTAAAAATTAAAAATTAAAAATTAAAAATTAAAAATTAAAAATTAAAAATTAAAAATTAAAAATTAAAAATTAAAAATTAAAAATTAAAAATTAAAAATTAAAAATTAAAAATTAAAAATTAAAAATTAAAAATTAAAAATTAAAAATTAAAAATTAAAAATTAAAAATTAAAAATTAAAAATTAAAAATTAAAAATTAAAAATTAAAAATTAAAAATTAAAAATTAAAAATTAAAAATTAAAAATTAAAAATTAAAAATTAAAAATTAAAAATTAAAAATTAAAAATTAAAAATTAAAAATTAAAAATTAAAAATTAAAAATTAAAAATTAAAAATTAAAAATTAAAAATTAAAAATTAAAAATTAAAAATTAAAAATTAAAAATTAAAAATTAAAAATTAAAAATTAAAAATTAAAAATTAAAAATTAAAAATTAAAAATTAAAAATTAAAAATTAAAAATTAAAAATTAAAAATTAAAAATTAAAAATTAAAAATTAAAAATTAAAAATTAAAAATTAAAAATTAAAAATTAAAAATTAAAAATTAAAAAATTAAAAAAAATTAAAAATTAAAAATTAAAAATTAAAGATTAAAAATTAAAAATTAAAAATTAAAAATTAAAAATTAAAAATTAAAAATTAAAAATTAAAAATTAAAAAATAAAAATTAAAAATTAAAAATTAAAATTTAAAAATTAAAAATTAAAAATTAAAAATTAAAAATTAAAAATTAAATTAAAAATTAAAAATTAAAAATTAAAAATTAAAAATTAAAAATTAAAAATTAAAAATTAAAAATTAAAAATTAAAAATTAAAAATTAAAAATTAAAAATTAAAAATTAAAAATTAAAAATTAAAAATTAAAAATTAAAAATTAAAAATTAAAAATTAAAAATTAAAAATTAAAAATTAAAAGTTAAAAATTAAAAATTAAAAATTAAAAATTAAAAATTAAAAATTAAAAATTAAAAATTAAAAATTAAAAGTTAAAAATTAAAAATTAAAAATTAAAAATTAAAAATTAAAAATTAAAAATTAAAAATTAAAAATTAAAAATTAAAAATTAAAAATTAAAAATTAAAAATTAAAAATTAAAAAATAAAAATTAAAAATTAAAAATTAAAAAATAAAAATTAAAAATTAAAAATTAAAAATTAAAAATTAAAAATTAAAAATTAAAAGTTAAAAATTAAAAATTAAAAATTAAAAATTAAAAATTAAAAATTAAAAATTAAAAATTAAAAATTAAAAATTAAAAATTAAAAATTAAAAATTAAAAAATAAAAATTAAAAATTAAAAATTAAAAATTAAAAAATAAAAATTAAAAATTAAAAATTAAAATTTAAAAATTAAAAATTAAAAATTAAAAATTAAAAATTAAAAATTATAAATTAAAAATTAAAAATTAAAAATTAAAAATTAAAAATTAAAAATTAAAAATTAAAAATTAAAAATTAAAAATTAAAAATTAAAAATTAAAAATTAAAAATTAAAAATTAAAAATTAAAAATTAAAAATTAAAAATTAAAAATTAAAAATTAAAAATTAAATTAAAAATTAAAAATTAAAAATTAAAAATTAAAAATTAAAAATTAAAAATTAAAAATTAAAAATTAAAAATTAAAAATTAAAAATTAAAAATTAAAAATTAAAAATTAAAAATTAAAAATTAAAAATTAAAAATTAAAAATTAAAAATTAAAAATTAAAAATTAAAAATTAAAAATTAAAAATTAAAAATTAAAAATTAAAAATTAAAAATTAAAAATTAAAAATTAAATTAAATTAAAAATTAAAAATTAAAAATTAAAAATTAAAAATTAAAAATTAAAAATTAAAAATTAAAAATTAAAAATTAAAAATTAAAAATTAAAAATTAAAAATTAAAAATTAAAAATTAAAAATTAAAAATTAAAAATTAAAAATGAAAATTGAAAATGGAAAATGAAAAATTAAAAATTGAAATTAAAAATGAAAAATGGAAAATGAAAAATAAAATATGAAAAATGAAAAGTGAAAAATGATAAATAAAAAATTAAACATGAAAAATTAAAATTGAAAAATGAAAAATGAAAAATGAAAAATGAAAAGTGCAAAATGAAAAATTAAAAAAAAAGAATGGCTGCGATAAATTATGATTTTCATGGGTGTTGTATGAAGTACTTAGGTGGTTTCTACTCTAGTAAAAGAAACATAATGAACTTTTCAAATAGCAATTAATTCTTTTTAAGGATCAAATTGGCCAAAAAGAAAACCAATTTACTTTAAACTAAATTGGTATTCGGATTTAATGTTTCATTATCGGCAACAGTTCAAAATGTTAGCCGTATCCAATATCAAAAATTCGGCACAGCCGAATTTAACACTCTTACTTGTTATTGTACCTATCACTTTCTGAAAATCAACATAACGATGAATGTCCGTATATCCGTCTGTTTCCATTAGATATGGGATAGGGTTGCATGGAATTTCATAGTAAAAGGATTTGGATGCGCTAGACCCCCTAATATTGGGGGGTTCAAAAAAATTGCATGAGCCAAAAAATTGGGAGGAGGGGGGTAGGACGACAATAATTGGTTCCTCATCGAGTTTAAAGTGGGGAAAAAAAGGAAAAAATTTACAAAAAATCTATAAATGCCACAGAGTCACTCGTAGATGTGTAAAATATGGGACCAATCCCCTTTATTTTTCCTCCTCGCCTATCCCTATCTCCAAATTTTAAAAAATTGGCCTCCACAGGTCTTATGACCGACTCCAAGTAGGTCTCTGCCCTTCATATAATTTGTAGGACATATATACCCTGTCTCTTTTTTGTCATTAGTGCGGCTCTCATACAAAATTTACATTACAAACTTGAAGGAGTCGCAATAGGGGAGTAAAATATATGAACGACATTTTCTCAAGTCATACATGCCCCTTGTCTCCTCCTCTTAAAGGGGGTCCCATTCAAAAATGTGGTGGTGTTTGTTAAATTTGGTCCCTATAGCGCCTCTAATGTTTGACCGACACCGTTTAATATTTCCTTTCCAACATTTTTTTCCATCATAAATTTTAAATTTTTTATGAAATCGAGAAGTTTGATTCATTTTTTAATTTATTTTGTAATTGTAACTTTTATTAAACGCAAAAGTAAATTTTTTTATATGTAAAATTAAAATTGATGAAAAATTTTTTCGGTTTTCAGCTACGACCTGAACCAAAAATATTTTTTCCTCCACATCACGTTGCTATAAGTATTTACTAGTTTACGACCTCTTTACGCAGTAATTCTAATGCTTGCTGGTAGTCTTCGCGCTCCTCCCATTTTTCTGGATCGGTAGCAATAAAATCGGTTGGCAAGGCAAAAAGTACGAAAATTTTTGTCTCAGCTGTGAGGTAATGACTCAAATCATTCTTCAAGGGTTCCTTATGCATTTGTTTAATGGCAAGATAATTATTTTTACTATATAATAATCACATTCTGCAATCTCACTAAATTCTGTTTATGCTTCTATTTTATGTTTATTAATGACCTCATCTAGTACGGTTGAACCTGCGCCCCTGTTCCGACAATGACATTTTTTTTTCTATTATATTTATTTAGTAGCGAATCTATGGCATCATATAAAAATTTTGCATTGACATTGAAATATTCTTGAATTGACTTTTTACTCATAACTTCCAAAATCACTGTTTTGTCTAGTCTGCTTAGCACAAATATGAAAATATATGTCGAGGACTATTTTCCATATTTCTGAAATACGTTTGATAAATTCTGTAATATTTTGTAAGTTTTCTGGAATATATGTATTTGGTAATTTTTGAAACATATATGTGACATTCTCCGAGAAACGGGACCTGGTATGTGAAAATTAAGTTTTGAGAAAAAAAACGCATTTAAAGTTTTTGCACTCTTTTAGGTACCAGAATCCACCGTTTTTGACACAACCCGTTTTTTGACACACTAGGTCCCTTTTCTCGGAGAATGTCACATATGATAATTTCTGAAAATTAATTGATATTGTTTTCAAATAAACTTGAAAATGGTGTAGTAGAACTTCAATGTTGTTTCACAAAGTTTTCTTATAATTGAAAAAAATATTTCCTTAACCATGGAGATAGAAAAAATGGGAGCAAATATTTTTCGTTTTATAAAAAATTTTGTATAACCGGGTTTTAATATACCGAAAACCTATTTTATTTCCTCAAATAGTTATGAAAGAATTTAAATATATTTTAGAATTCCGCGATCACAAAAAGAAAACATAGAGACCAATTTTCATTCAGCAGGAATGTGGTTTTGAACCCCTGCCTAACTGTAATAGTAAATACGATCCTACTTTAAAATTGCTATTAATGATTTCGATTTCATTTTGTTATTCTGATTGAATTGATAAATCGAATATGAACCGCCCATTATTGATACAGCTAATATGAATCACGTATATATTCATATGGCTTAAATATTTATTAAAATTAAATTTATTTTATTGGTTGAAGCAATTAACTCTTCGTTAATCAAAAAGATTTAGAGAAAAAAAATATTTTTTTTATTCAACTTTTTTTTTATATTAAAAAAAATTCAAATTCATTTTGCTTTATGCACACCTTTCTGCTCAAATTATTGAGAAAACTTATAGCAGTGTATTTTGGGATAGTCTTTTCCAATGGGCTCATCTTCATTAATAAAGAGATTTGTTATTTAAAGTTAAGTAGAAAATTATGTTCCATCAACTGAACTGTCTAATACGTTTTAAATCATTTACTAATTGTGTGGGAATGCGCTAGCAGATGAGTCTAATTTTTTATTATGATTTCTTCATGCAAAATACTCATCAGCTGCCACACAAATGATCGAACAACGACAAACCACTTCAAAAAGCTCTTTATTGAAATCCAATGAAAAATATCAAAATAGAAATCTCTTAATTTTTTTTTAATTTATTTTTTTTTTTTTGGGCCAAAGTAGAGATAGAATGAGGGGATTTTTAAGATATAGAATTTTCTATACAAATTGTCCATACAGATGTTAAATTTTGAAATATTTTTTTTTTTCGTTTGATTTCCAAGCAAAATTCAGCTCTCTAGAAGTGTTGCTATTATTTTTACCAACTAAAATCCACATTGGCATACGTTCTTAGTTCTTAGTGAGTGAGCGTTAAGAAAAAAAGCATACTCGCGTGGTCAGGAATTCATCAACCAAAAAAAAATAATAAAAATAATAAAAAAAAAATAAATAACAAAAAATTTATATGCAAATAAATATAAAATGGAAAATTTTCAATTATGGAAAACTAACTTCCAAACACCAAAATTTACACAATTTTTAAATAAAAATATACAAAATACAAACAAAAAACTAAATTTTTAAACAAAAAAACACAGTTGTAAAAATTATACTATACTCTACACAAAAAATACATTATTACTACAAAAAAAATCTATACACAGAATCAAAAAAAGTGCATATTATAAATGCAAAAATAAAATACAATACATTTTTAAAAACAACACATACATAATATATGTTTATTAAGATGACATCTAAGTGACATAATGCAATTGAAAAATAAAAACATATTAATTTAAATGAAAATTCACTATTAAACAATGAAAACTTCACATTTATATATAAAAAATATCAACAACAATAAAAAAATTAAATTTAAACAACATTTACACAAATAATCCTAATAAACAATAAAACACAAAATATACAAAAAAAAAAAAAAAAAAAAACAAAAAGAAAATATAAATAGGAAACAATGAGTTTTTTATTCATTACCACCGAACCAGCAATTAGTCATTGTGGTACAAATAAATTTTTATGACTTGCTTCAATTACATATAATATGTAGACTTTCATTCTTTTATAAACATTTAAATATCAATTTTTTCACAATTTATATTCATGGTCTTTTACCATAAAATAAACAAATAAAGAAAAATTATTGACAAAAAAAGTTTTTTTGTTATTTGATGTATTTTACAAAATCATATTTTTCAACCACATATTTTTTTTTTGCAATATTTTACAATAGATGTAAAAACGTTTTTATATTATTTCAATGTGAAAATTGTTCAATGACTTATGTGGTTTAATGACAAACAAAAGTTTAAAATAAAAAAAACCATAAAGTTTTTCTATAATTATTGCATTTTTAAAGAAAATTATTACAAAATTTAAAATTTTTTTAAAGCAAAAACCATTGTTTATTTGTCATGTGTTCAAAAGATTAAAGCAAAAAGTTAAAAGCTTTTGTTGTTTACTCATACATGACGTATGTGCGACTATTTCTGTACGAGTATATGGGTGACTTATCCTCAAATTAGAATACACAAATTTTATTACTTTTTTTTTTTTTAATTATAAACATTAAATACAAATTTGATCATCGTAACAAAATAAATAAATATTAAACCCTTTTTCTTAATCTAAATTTTTTTAATTTTATTTTGAAAACAAAACTTTATGAAAAAATTGAAAATAATTTTTTTTATCAGACTTAAAAATAAGTCACAGAAGTGGAATCAGAATTTTACGTATTGAATATTCTTCCTCCTCCTGCTTATTAAATCACTGATTTTTGATACGATTTATGGCATTACAATGATTTCTACCGAATAAAATCAAAATCAATCTCTGTGACTGGATTTTAATTATGATAAAACAAAATTATTTTCTACTTATTCATGAAGGGTTTAATTTTTTTCGAAAACTATTTTATTTTATTTATTTTATTTTCGGCTTTTTACCGTTAAATATATTAAGTTCTTTTTCTTAAATTCAAAATTTTCATCATATTTAATGGTGCGAATTTGATTCCGCATATTTTAAAAATTTTTGTCTCAGATTAGCTCAGATAATTTCCGTAAGTTTTTACTGAAATGGTTTTTATGCAGTTTTATGTAGAATTTTCCGGCTCTAATTTAGATTGATTACACTGTTCTGCTAGAAAATCGGCCCCGGCATTACTCCTACTGATTCCAATGTAAAATGACCTCCTGAATCCGCATATCGCACCCGTTTTTCCCTATTTTATACCGTTTTCGCGGGACGCCCACCCCCCTCCCCCTTTGTTATTTTATAGTCTTTTGTTTGTCATAACTCAAGAACGACTACTCCGATTTTGCTGAAATAAATTTAGAAAAATTAAGAATTACCATTCCTTTCATACATTTTTATACTATTTCTCTACATAATCAACAGTTTCGAAGATATAAATAAATTTCTGAAAAAAAAATATTTTTTGCCTAAAAAATTTTAATTTTTTGTTTTTAAAAGTCATGAAAAATCCTAAACGGGAAAAAAAAATTTCAAGGCTTAATACTTTCGCTTAAAGCTACATAGCTTATGAAAAAATGAGACATAGATCGTGAAAATCGATGAACGCGTTCCGCTTTTATTCACAGTTAAGTGAAGGTATCTCATTTTGACAAGAATATTGATTTTTTGTTTAAATGAATTTCGATAATTGTACTTAATTAATTTGAAAAATTTGCTACAGGATATAAACAAAATTCTTTGAAAAAAAGGTTGATGACTGTTTTATGGTTCTCACATTAAAAAAAAAGGTGATTTGATTTTTATGATTGCGGTAGCAAAGTAATAAGCTCGTGCGTGGACGGATTTTACATAAGAACCAGCAGGAATAATTTCGGGGCTCGAAAAAAAATTTTGTTTGGCAGAGCTGTGTTATATTATCACTCGGAATAAAAATTTGCGTAAAATTTCAGCTCTCCGCGAAGGCTAAAAGTGCATCGTGCCCAATAGACTGTGCCCTCAAAAATTTACATATTTGTAATAGAAAATAAGGCAACTGAAAAACACCAAAATAAAAGCTAAATTCAAATAATTTTTTCTAAAAAATAAACACATTTCGAAATTTTTTAGGGTTTACTCTATATCTTGTCATAAACTATGAGTTTTATTAAAGGCCAGTTTACACTCTTACACTTTGTAATACGACCTGTCAAAAAGTCCAGCATTATGAAAAAGTCGTATCATGTCAAAAGCTTATGTTATGAAATTGACAGTCTGTAGGATTTTATTCTCGAAGTCCGATGGACCAGAGTTGTTTTTTTTTTTTTTTGGTAATATTAAAAAGAAAAGGTAAACAAAAACAAAGAAAGTAGAAACAAATTAATATAAATTTCAAAACAAATTAGCTTTTTATTCTAAACAGCTGTTTTTCAAAGACTTTATGACAGCCCGATGAATTTCATCGAATTTTTACTTCGAAAAATCATACGACTAAGTGGTATCTCGTAAATGGGCCTCAATACGTTACAGGTTGATATTTTTCTTATATAAATTTTTAGTTCCCTTTTTAAGCAATATGCGGGCACGTAGGAGTATTAAAAATTGGAATAGGTATAGCTCAAATGGAGCAGAAGCTGAGAATGATAAAATTTATGTTTAATCTGTCTTAAAAATATATTAAATTAAATTAAATAAAATAAATTATTTATAATAATTCATTACAGCCTGTTAATGCGAATGATTTAAATAATATATCAGACGTTCTGTGTTGAACTGTAAATTACTAAATTGGTTTAAAATACCTTTAGGCTCATTTAAATATTTATAAATTTGTTATATATAGATTAAAAAAAACATTTGGAGACAAAAACTGAATGGAAAACTAATATTTCCGGTTAGTAATAAAATGATCATAGAAGAATATATATTTTTTTAGGGAGTATTCTTTTGGTGCCCTACCAATGCGAGTGTAATGTGAAAAGGGGTAAAAATAGTAGTAGTATATGTACAGCAACGTTGACGTTTTAAACTACAAAAAAATTATGTATGGAGAGTTTCCATGTCAGGTAACCCAACTTTTGAAACCGATGTCTTCCGATCGGGACGAAATTTGCAACAAGTTTAGTCCTATTGGGTAGTAGTTTAGACACAATTTTTCAACAAGACCGATCAAGAACTCTATGAGTTAGAGGGGGGTCAAAATTTGACATTTTGGCCAAACAGGTGTTTTTTTCTGATCCATGTAACTTTTTACCTATTATTCTTAGCAAAATTTGTCCCAAATAGTTTAGATAGCTATTTCTTCAATCTTTCGGAAAAAAAATTGTAAAAAAATAAAAAAAAATTTTTTGGCTTTTTTTTGCAAAATCAAATATTTTTTGGACTTTTTTCCAAAAATCGCCTTATTTTTGCTCAAAAGAAAGCTTAGGTTTTAGGTTTCCTTTAAGAACTTTTTGATCGCTTAGGGGGATGCGAGTGGGATATCTATAAAAAAAATGCCAACAGGTTTTCAAGTTTTACCAAAGGCACTATTTTGAATATTTTCCTATTAGTGTGTAAGTGTTTCTAAGCATATACTGAGAAACTAGACAAATTAACCTCTCCGACGGTATGTAATATACCTAACTAAAATTTCTTACCTTCGATACTGTAATACCCGCAATATGTTAAACTCAGGAAAAAATCAAAGATCAATGTTGCAAAATTTATTTATTTATTTATTTATTTTTTTATTGATCTTATAATTACAAATTATAAACCAATAATTGTTGTTTATGAGCAATAGCATCTAAGGCCTTCAGCTTAAAATACGTGTATTAACAATACCTTATTTAAATTGTATATAATATTTACATAGAGATATTTACATATATGTAAATATATTTAAATTTTATATTTCATTATAAAGAATTGAAATTTTTAGGAATTTAGTTATCAAAGCTATGTTATCTATTGAAGGATTAGTTAATGGAGATAAAGGATCAACGTTATGAAATACTGTTATTCTGTAGTTATATGTTTCTGGACAATCAAGAAGGAAATGAGATGGGTAAGTTGGATAGGATACATCACAGTTGCAAAAGGGCAAAGTATTAGAATTAAATAATATTCCGTGTGTGAGTCTGGTATGCCCCAGACGGAGGCGCTCAAATTTAATGCAGTCTAATCTATTCACACTTGACTGTTTGTCAATCAAGAAATTGTGTATAGTTTTCTGGTTAGGATTTATTCTCCTGTACCATGAAGATGTTCGACTAAAAATATGATCTCTATCAGGTTCATGGAAGTATGCCTCTATTCGGTTTTCAATATCTCTACGATTAAAGTTGTGTGTTGAATAAAGAGGGTAATTTACTGCGTTTTTGGCTGCAAGGTCTGCAAATTCATTTCCTTTTATATTACTATGGCCAGGTACCAACACTAAGATGATATCTGGACACTTATTCACTAGGATGCTTCTGATATTTGATATGTAGTAACCGTTGTTTGAAACATTTCGAACTGATTCTAAAGACGCTAGGGAATCTGAGCATATGGCAAACTTACCCGTTTTCCCTTTAGCAAATAATACGGCTTCGTAAATTGCTATTAGTTCCGCGGAGAATGCGGAACTGTATGGTGGTAGATTTGAAGTTTTGATTATACTATTACCTGTGGTAATACTGTAGGAAGTGGAATTGTTCGTTTTTGAGCCATCGGTGTATAAAAATTGATAGTCTTTTAATTGTTCTCTGACCATGCCAAACATAATTTGGAATTGTGAGGAATCTGCATCCGATTTTGTGAGTATATGTAGGGTTGTATCTATGCATTTATTGTCTAAAAGCCATGGGGGCGGGGTTGTTTTGTTTTGGGAGTAGAAATAGGTATGCGTAAGGGGATATTTAGTTTTTTGCAGTTTTCTATTGCCCTGTAGATACATGACGATAATTTAGGTATCTTTTTAGATATCTTTACTTTATTAACTATCTGATTTATCGGGTTATTGGTCCCATATAATAATGTTCGAAATAGTTTTGAAGTTAAAATTTCCCTCTGAGTATATAAAGGTCTTATGTTTGTTTCAAAAAGCATGTTATTGATGGGAGTAGAGCGCAGTGCTCCAAGAGAAAGCCTTATTGCTGAATATATTATAGAGTCAATTTTTCGTAGTTGCGACTTGGGAGCATACCCAAATAAAGTCAAACCATAGTTAACTTTAGAAAGAATGAGAGATTTGGTGATTGAGATAAGAGAGTTGGTGTTACAGTTTAACCTTTTACTTGAAAGGCATTTAATGATATTAAGCCTTTGTGTTAATACAGCCGATATGTAATCAATATGATCATTCCATTTATATCGTTTATTTATAATGAGGCCTAGTATTCTTAGGGTGTTAACTCTCGCTATTGTGTTGGTAGAGGATTGTATATCATAGGTACAGTTTTTAAGTCTGCAAATATGTATATATTTACATTTTGAGGTAGATAGGGTGGCTCCAGAGTAATTACACCAGCTATTAAAAAAGGTTGTCTAGATTTATAACCAAGTTTTTGTCTCTATTTGAACGGATTATTATGTTAAAATCGTCTGCGTATGCACAGAAATCAAGTTATTTATGTAGGGATATAATCGAACATAGCTTATTGTAAGCTATAATGAAGAGAATAACGGATAGGGGAGAGCCCTGTGGAATTCCATTATATAGAGGAAAAGTCGAAGAGTGGCAATTTTGAATTCGGACCGTAATTTTTCTCTTGGTCATAAAGTTTAGCACATATTTTGTTATCTTTGGTCCTACTTTCCATTCATTCAGCTGTGTGACAATTGTGTGTATTCCAACTTTTTCGAATGCTCTTTCGAAGTCTAGCGATATAATTGTCGCATGTTTCCGTAACGAGAGACAATTCGCAATTTGATAGTCTACATAAAGTAGATTATCTATTGTTGAGCTCCCCTTTCTAAAACCAAATTGACGGCTATTCAGCAGATTGTTTGTAGTAACAAACCACCATAACCTGTTGGCAATTATTTTATCAAGAACTTTTGATAAACAAGGATTTAAAGAAATGGGGCGATAAGATATAACCATAGTTTTTTTATTTCCTGGTTTAAGTATTGGTATGATCACGCTATTTTTAAATTGTTGTGGAATGTGTTCGGAAAATATATTATTGTAGAGTTTAAGGAGTCTAAGTTTCATTTGTTGTGGAAGCATTTTCACCATCGGGTATGAGATTCGATCTAACCCAGGAGTTTTACCTTTTAATCTACAAAATTATTTTTTTTTATTTATTTGTAATAATAATTAAATTAATATATAATAATAATAATAAAAAAAAATAAATAATTTAATAAAATTTAGTCTTAAACACATTAGATCCGATATAAATGGATAACTATTTTTATACCCTATACTACTATGTGGTTTGGGTATAATGACATTTAACTACCAAAAATATTTGACATAGACCCATCTTTTATTATAACGATCGACTCAGAATCAATATCTGAGTCTATTTAGCGATGTCCGTCTGTCCGTCTGTGTGTCCATGTAAATTTGTAATCAAACTACAGGTCACAAATATGGATATATTTTTATGAAATTTGGCACATAAGATTTTGTTGGCCATAGGATGAAGGCTACTGAAATTGGTGAATTTCGATCCATGTTCGACCTAGTACAAATGACCCCATACAAATGAGCCCTATGAAATCGACATAAATCGCCAAATTATCATATAGATTTCAGTCAAATTTTGTTTGTATGTGTTTATTATATCCATTAGTCTGCAGTCCAAGAATAGTCTCTATAAGACAATTCTTAGTCATAGGCCCCATATAGAGCTGCTTCCCGATTTTCACTTAAATCTATCAAAAAACAAAAATTTTTTTATAATTTTCTTACATGTTTTAATTAATTTATTGTAGCTGATGAACTATTTAAGTTTTGTAAATTTTTAAATACCCAGTCTTTCATCCAGCTTATTTATCGCCTTTATTTGCTGCTTTTTTGCCAATCTGTTCTTTGCATTACTAGGTTCAGCTGTTGATTTCGCTGCTGATTTCTTTTTTGGCTTTGGAAAGAAATCGCATTGAGCGGAGGCAGAAAAGCTTGGGTCTTCCATCGACAAGGGTATAAAAGTATGCTATTGTTTGTTTTCGCAGCATCAAATCTGCTCTTCAGTATTTTCAATGTTTCCTCATGATCCTCTTTGCTACTAAAAACTTTACAATAATTCTTTGTCCCATGGAATAAAGCAGTCGCATCTAAGATGCGATCTTGATGAGAGCACTGGAGGCTGTACTTCACTGCATTTCTCTTGAGGTTTGCTCCAATATCATCCATGCTCCAAAATCTGTTTTATGAGCTATAAGATTTGCGGAGCTACTTTTGTTTTTAAAATGTTGACGACCTCCGTCCGAAATGTAGTATACCTTCTCTACTGTAAATTTAGGTTTTAGATATATTAGTATTATCTTCTGGTACTCATAAACTGCAACGGTATCATGTTTTAAATCCTGGGACATGATTACCACACTTTGTGTTCCACTTTTTCATTTTCATGTAGTAAGTACCTACTGTGAAAATAGTTGCTTGGTCGTTATTGAAGTGGAATGCTTGTATGGCATCCCGAAGAACATATTTATAGTTTTCTGCGAAATTATATGAAATAACGAATTCACCAGACTTCAAATGTATCTTCAAATCCTTGAAGAATGTCCATTGCTCTTTGACTAAAAAGTCATGGTTTTTCAAGTTTAGCAATCCTGCACAAATTTCTTTCACAAAATCATCCACATTTAAAATGATTGCTTTCAATTTGCATCTATCAGTCTGAATCCAAGATTCAAGTTTTACCTCCTCTATATATTCTTGATTAAAAGAGTTGATAAAACTCTCTTTGATGAATGTGGTTTCAGGGCAATTTGAACATTCACCTAAGTGGCAAGAACTTGTTGCATTAGGACACATAGTCAATTTAAGGCAATCGCGGTAATCGTGTAAATCTTCTGGCGCATCATCTGTTAAGTACTTTAAGTTGATTTCCTTCAACATCAGTTTAATCAACAGCTGAACCTGGTAACGCCAAGAAAATATTGACAAAAAGTAAGCAAATAAAGGCGATTACAAAACTTAAATACTTCATCTGCTACAATAAATTAATTTTAAAAAACAGTTATGTTATAAGTGGATCTAATAAATTATTTATTTTCTTATTTTTATTATCTATATATTAATACGTGAAAGTAAATTTTTAGTTCCCTTTTTAAGCAATATGCGGGCACGGAGGAGTGTGAAAATTGACATAGTTATAGCTCAAATGGAGCAGAAGCTGAGAATGATTAAACTTATGTTTAATCTGTCTTAAAAATATATCAAATTAAATAACATAAATTATTTATAATAATTCGTTACGCCCTGTAAATGATTTAAATTATATATCAGACGCTCTTGTGTTGAATTGTGAATTGCTAAAATTGATTAACATGCCTTTAGGCTCATTTAAATATTCATATATTTTTTATGTATATAGATTAAAAAACATTGGAAGACAAAAATTGAATTGCACTCGAATTTCGAGTGCTGGGCTCTACTAATTATTATTATATATTAATTTAATTATTATTACAAATAAATAAAAAAAATAATTTTTCAACATTTCTATAGAAAAAAAGTGATTTTTTTTCCTGAGGTTAACATATTGCGGATATTACAGTATCGAAGGGGTGAAATTTTAGTTAGGTACGTTAAATACCGTCAGAAAGGTTAATTTGTTTAGTTTCTGAGTGTACATTTTATTTTTAAGGTTTTATAAACCCAAACACACGTATAGGAAAAAATTCAAATTAGTGTATATACTAAACATTTAAAAACCGCTGTCTTGAGTTACAAAACATTTTTTTTTTTTTGATGGATATCCCACTCTCACCCACTTAGCGACAAAAAAAATTAAAAAAAAAAACCGAAGCTTTCTTTTGAGCAAAAAAAAGGGCCTTTTTAAAAAAGTTAACAAAATTTTTGATTTTTCCAAAAAAAAAAGTCGCAAATTTTTTTTATTTTTTTTAATTTTTTTCCGAAAGATTGAAGAAATAGCTACCTAAACTATTTGGTACAAATTTTGCTAAGAACAATAGGTAAAAAGTTATATGGATGAGAAGAAACACCTGTTTGGCCAAAATGTCAAATTTTCACCCCTTCTAACTCATAGAGTTCTTGATCGATCTTGTTGAAAAATTGTGCCTAAACTACTATCCAATAGGACTAACATTGGTGCAAATTTCATTAAAATCGGAAGACATCGGTTTCACTTGACATGAAACGCCCCATATATATGTGAATATGAAAACCCACCTAGTGAGTAAAACACAATTAAAGTTTCCCCCTTTGTGTTGCGTTTTCATAATGTGCGCGTTCTCATTGCATTTTTACATTACTTTCCGATATTTTTGAGACTTGCAGGTGGTTTCATAAGAAAATTTAAGGTTTTTTTTACATACAACTCCAAAAAAAAAGTGAATTAATGGAATTTGACACACTTAGTGCGGCATAATACATGCCAAAGCCACGCGTTGCTAAAATGGAGAAGATATATATATTTATTTATATATTATATATGCTCGTATACTCTAGCTAATCCGGCAAATGTTGTTCTGCCTAAAATAATTATTTTATTCCAAGATTTATTTTGACTGATTTTCAATAACGATAGGAATTATTTTTGATAAGAATGAATATGTCATTTTGTAAATGCAAATTTTATTTTCGTTTTAACCAATTCAGTCCTGTTTCACATAACACACTGTTTGTGTTTCTCCATTTTCGGCAGATACAACGAATTGTTTGGCTTACATGCATTTTCCACATACTAGCCGTAAACTTGCATCGACTCGCCTAGAGATTTGTTACCAAATGAATTGGGAATTGCAATCGTTTATATACAATTGAAAAATGTGTAGGAATCATCAGAAATAATGTATGCTCGCTTTCGGGCAATCAAATTGAAATGTTGTACATTAAAATTATTTGAATTTCATGATAATAAATATCTATATATTAATACGTGAAGGTGAATTTTTAGTTCCCTTTTTAAGCAATATGCGGACACGGAGAAGTGTGAAAATTGGCATAGTTATAGTTTATATGGAGGAGAAACTGAGAATGATAAAATTTATGTTTAATCTGTCTTAAAAATATATTCAATTAAAAAAAATAAAATATAGTAATAATAATAATTCGTTACACCTTGTTAATGAGAATGATTTAAATTGTGTATGATACGCAACTGTGTATTGCTTAAATTGATTAGCATACCTTTAGGTGCATTTAAATATTCATAAATTTTTAAATTGAATGAAAAAATAATATTTTCTAGAATTTTCACTCGAATTTCGAGTGATGGGCTATACTAGTTGTTATAAAATTTCATTTTAATAAAATGTTGTTATAAAAGTTAATTCGGAATTTTCGTCAAACTTATTTCTAAACCTTTAGATATGTATAGTCTTAATAGACAACGAATGGAAGTTTTTATTTATTAGGATTCAATAATTATTTTGTATAAGTGCTACCATGCCCATTTCAGGACGGGGCAATTCCATATGTGACGGAATAACATTTTGAGCTGTAGAATTGAAGTTAAGGCTATTCTACAAAGCTATTTTGAATTGAAAATTCATTCTTCAGTTTGAAAATGATTGCTAATGATTAAGAGATTTAAAAAAAAACTCAGAAACAATTTTTACACTATTTTATTCTTTTATTTTTGAGTAATTTCTCATTGTGTGACGGAATGACATTTTTGCTACCATGACTATGTCCTGGTATTAAAACCTGGGAACTTTTGTAAATTAAGAAGCAAGTCAGATTTTAAACTAATGCATATTTTACATATGATATATAAGCAATATAAAAATATAATTTAGAGCAACTGGCCTGTAATAGTATCGAATTTATTAACTGTCATTTGACGTGACAGAATGACTGTGACGGAATGACTTAAGTTTCTTAAACATGTATTAAAAGAAAACTGAGTTAACAAATAAATTTTATATTTATTTTATTATTTAGAATGCTTGTAAGGAATTACATTATATAACTTGGAACGTATTTTAATATATTTTTAAACTTACTTCATATGAATGAAAAAATATTTTTTTTTCATAAAAGTTGACATTTTTATGGAATTGCCCGACGGCTATTTACATTAATAATAGATGACGTCATACCAAGTATCAAAGCTCTCCCTGTCATGGTATCTGAGATATATTATATTGAATAACTATTGTCTGTGGAAGGTGCCACGTCCACTGATCCGATGCCACTCTTGAACCAATCTAAACCGTTCCCGAATAAACTTAATCGCACATACAACATTTTATGAAATCAGTCCAGCCGATTAGGAGGAGTTCAGTGACATATGCAGACAGAAGAAATATATATATTTAGGCATATTGCGTTTTATATACATAGAAAAAAAAACAAGTAAGAAAATTAAAGTCGCTCTAGACCGACTATACGATACGCTATACCATGCGTTTAGAGACCCCATCTCTTAGGCCCAACTAACTAGACATAGAAAATAAGCATAAACCAAATTTTAGTGGGATTTTTATTAATTTTTTTTGTCTGCAGACATGAAAAAGTTCATATCGGAAGCTATATCTATATGGGGACTAGGCCCAAAAATGGACCGATCCTGACCATGTTTGGTAAAGTCTCTTGTATTTTGCAAAAATATATACAAACAAAATTTGAGCAGAATCAGTGCAATATTTTTGTTTTTTGATAGATTTAAGTGAAGATCGGGAAGCAGCTCTATATGGGTCCTATGACTAAGAATGATCCAATAGGGATCATTTTTGGACTACTCATTAATGGATGTAATAAATTCATGCAAACCCAATTTGAGTAAGATCTATATGACAATTTGGATCTAATGGCAATTTATGTCGATTTCATAGGGGTCATTTGTATGGCGGCTAGGTCTGAACATGGACCGATTCTCACCAATTTCAATAGCGTTCATCCTATGGCCGATAGAGGCTCAAAATATATTCATATTTGCGACCTGCAGTTTGATTACAAGGTTAACATGGACACACAGACGGACGGACGGACGGACGGACATCGTTAAATCGAATCAGATAGTGATTCTTAACCACATAGTGGTGTAGGGTATAATTATAGTCAAAATAGCTTCTGAATTATAAATATATTT
Source organism: Cordilura impudica (assembly GCA_963682025.1). Classification (NCBI taxonomy): domain Eukaryota; kingdom Metazoa; phylum Arthropoda; class Insecta; order Diptera; family Scathophagidae; genus Cordilura; species Cordilura impudica. The sequence continues at coordinate 64,353,009 of OY821517.1, read as the reverse complement.
ATACCCTATACCACTATGTGGTTTGGGTATAATGACATTGTGCTGCTGTTTGTAATTACCAAAATTATTTGACATAGACCCATCTTTTATTATACCGATTAGCGATGTCCGTCCGTCCGTCCGTCTGTGTGTCCATGTAAACCTTGTAATCAAACTACAGGTCGCAAATATGAATATATTTTGACGAAATTTGACATATAAGCTTTCACCGGCCATAGGATGAACGCTGTTGAAACTGGTGAAATTCGGTCCATGTTCAGACCTAGTCCCCACACAAATGACCCTATGAAATCGACATACATTGCCATAAGATCCAAATTTTCATCTAGGTCTCAGTCAAATTGGGTTTCTGTTATTATATTATATCATTAATCAGTAGTCAAAAAATAATCCCAATTGGACAATTCTTAGTCATAGGCCCCATATAGAGCTGCTTCCCAATCGTCACTTAAATCTATAAAAAAACAAAAATATTGCACAGATTTTTCTCAAATTTAGTTTGTAGAAGTTTTTGCAAAAAATAAGTGACCTTAGCAAATATGGTCAGGATCGGTCCATTTTTCGACCTATTATCATCAATATAGCACCCGATATGAACTTTTTCATATCTCCAGCCAAAACAATTAATAACAATGCCACCCAAATTTGGTTTATGCTTATGTTCTATATCCAATTAGTTGGACCGAAGAGATAGGGTCTCTAAACCATGGTATAGGGTATCGTATAGTCGGTTTAGACCGACTATAATTTTCTCACTTGTTTTTTTTTAAATACGAAAATCTAAATTGAAAGTTTATAACTCTATTCTTCAGTAGTTTCCTAGTTTAAAAGTGTCTGTTTAGATTATAGATAAATTTATTACAAAATTCGACTTTACTTTAAAGAGAAATCGAAATAAATCTAAGAAATATAAATCATAACCTACATTTCTCAATTATATATATTCAAAAATGCACCACGCCTAGAAATTATATCTCTAGAGAGAATATGTATCTGTCTGCCACTATCAATATAATAGAATATGTTTTACAAACTAATATTCTAAATTTTTTTCATTAATTTAGACTTTTTATTTTTAAATTATAAAGCCTATTGACCCTCAGTTTTTTTTTTTTTTTCTAAGTTTTTATTTCTGTTTTTGAACTTGACTGCTTCATTTCTATATTTTTCAGTTTGCTAATAACTTTTCAATAAAATAAACTTTATATTCAAATCTTGCTCTATAAGTCTATATTTTTCAATAAACTGTCTATACTTTTTTTTTATTAGCGAAGCAGAAATGTAGAACGCCAGTTTTTTATTTTTATTTTTATTTTTTTTTTTTATATTTCATTTAAAAATAAACTCATTCAACTTTGATATCCATCGAAAATTCTTATGAACAAAATGAGTCACGCACGTGTTAATAAGGAAAATATAGGTAAAAATACTTTGCAAATAAACAAATATTTTTATTTATTTGTAAATATGCAATAAAATTTAAACGAATTTTAAAGGGAAAACATATTGTTTTGTAAAAATAAAAACGATTTACATAAAAGACATAATTGAAATAGAAAAAAAAATTATTGATAATATTATTATTTAAAAAATATTAAAAACAGTTTATATATAAAGAATATTTTGTATAAATAATCTGATTCATTTTTTCCAAATAATTCACTGTTTATATAATTTATTATAATTTAATTTCAGTAATTTTTGTTTAATTAAACATATACGTTTGTCTGTATGACCCCAATATATCATTATGTTTATTTTAATAATAATAAAAATATTTAATTTTTATGGTTCACTTTTTTTTATTTGTGTGTGTGTTTTTTTTTTTTTATAACAAAATAATAAAACAAATGAAAAAAATTTTAAAGAATTCTAAAACTCAACATATACATTATTTTATAGTCACCTTATTGTTGGAAAAATAAATATTTTACAGAAATAATTTTTTTTTTCATACAAATACCACATATTTATACAAAAAAAAAAATAAAATTTAAATATTTTGTTTTCAAAAATTTTAGAAAAAATATCAAGGCAAAATAGAAAATCATATAGTGTTTATCGTTGTGTGTGGTCAACACTAAAAAAATGTTGACTGAACCAATTGAAATAAATAATTTTGTGACAAGTGAAAGAAACCAATCAACAATTAATAATCAAAAAAATTTAAAGAAGAAAATAAATGATATGAAAAAAATAATACAAAAATTTTATAATTAAAAGATTAAAAAATATTTTTAAAAATATATATCTTATAAAAGGGAAAAATAATTTAATTTATTTCTTCAGAAAATTATGTGTGTTTGCTTGTTTTTAAACCAATCTGTTTAATGTGTTAAAAAGTAAAGTTGTTTATTCTAAATTATAAACAAAAAAATAGAAACAAGTGTTAAACATAAAACAAGCAAAAGTTTTTAACAAACAACAAAAAATTACATCAAATACAACAACCACAACAATAATAAAGGCTAAAGGCATACACATTTACCAATATGGCTGATAAAAAGAAAATCGAAGAGCAAGAAGTAGAGACAGCTACTACTAGCACAACATCAAAATGGAAGAAAAAACGTACAATTACAACGGTGGGTTAATAAAATTAATTAAATATTGATACTCGAAAGTCTTTACCGAATTGTAGTTACTTAAAAATCCCGGCTATTAATTAAATTTAAAGATGTAATGACTTTATTTTTGAAATTTTTTTAATTTTTTTTCCTTTGGACCATCTCTAAATGGTTATGGAGTAGCATACCACATACGTGTATTCAAATAAAACAAACTTGTATATTTATACTGCTGATGTTTGCAACTCCTCAAAAATTTTACCTAGACCCATTTTTTATTATATCGATCGATTAGCGATGTCCGTCCATTCGTCTGTCCATCCGCCTGTCAGTGTGTCAATGTAAACCTGGTAATCAAACTCCCAGTCTCAAATATGAATATATTTTGATAAAAAATTGTATATAAGCTTTTATCGGCCTGTAGGACAATTATTAGTCATAGCCCCCACATAAAGCATCTTCCCGATCTTTATCTCAAATTTAGTTTATATCTGTTTTTAAAAAAAAAATCTGAATTTTTTATATCCAAAGGCAAAAAAATTATAGTAACTAGCCGATTCCAGCGCTCGAAATTCGAGTGCAATTTCTAGGCAACTTTATTTCTCAACTTAGCCAATTCACAAACCAACATCATTTTTGTTTATTATTATTGTGCATGAAGAAAACAAACTCACTGACAAACACATTAACAAATTTATAATTTTATGTATGTGTCAGTAGCAACTTTAAATGCAATTTACTCAAAATAAAGAGAAAAAAAATTAAAAATCGGTAAATCTGGTGACAGCTTAAAAGAAATACCTTTCAAATAATATACGTTTGGTCAAAATCGGGATAAAATGGTAGAACAAAACAGCGGTAACAAGAAATCGCCTAGCGTATTAATATTACAGAAACTCCTCAAATTTGGTTTATGCTTATTTCCTATATCCAATTAGTTGGATCTTAGAGAAAGGAACGCTAAACACATGCTATAGAGTATCGAATATTCGATCTAGAATGACTATAATTTACTTAAATGTATTTTTTTTTTTTTAATTTCCTAAGTTAAACCAGCACATTTCAGGTGTTAAATATGCTCGCCATAGAATCCTATATCGGCCATATGTTCGAGGCCTCAACCAGTTTTAAGGAATATAAAAGATACTTAAGTTCATAAAGCCTCAACATGGTTTTCCTAACATCTATGCGTTTATTTAAGACTGTGTATATATGCTAACTTTTTACCTGCCAATGCATGGCCACACTTGTGCTTGCTCTATCGACCGGTCCCAAACACTACGCGATACCACGTACCTGTGCTAGCTAGATTTTTTCAAAGCTGTCTCTCTTTTTAAGCATTATTCAACTCGAAAGCCAATAAATAGTTAAGTAGAGATGCGCTCGTGTCACAAATTTCAAGTGATTCAAATTTCACGTAATAACTTTATTTCGTGAATTCGTTCAGTTTCCTCACATCTACTTATGAAGGAGCGTGATAACGAAACATGAACCTCTGTCTGTCATAGGTCCTGAGTTATGAATAAAAATTCAAAGTCAATTATAAAATTTAATACAAAAAAGTGATTTTGTAATTTTTGTTTTAGGTTTTTTAGTGTTAAATTAAAAAAAATTGTTGGACTTCTCTTAATATTAAATTTGTTTAGTATTTGTGTTTTTTTACCAAAAGCACACCTAATTTTACTTTTTCTAGGAAATTCTATTTTTTTCACTTAATAAAGAATCTAAAGGTATGCTAATCAATTTTAGCCAATTCACAATTCAAACCTCTTTAAATATCGATTGGTTTATGTCCAACACTATTTTTCAACGTTATCCGTTTATGTCCAAAATTATTTTTCAATTCAACACAATTATTATTGTGAATGAAGAAAATAATTTCACAAACACATTAACAAATTTAATAAACACACACATAGCATTGTATAATTTTATGTATGTGTTAGTAGCAACTTTAAACGCATTTTACTCCAAAAAAAATTTACCAATTTAAAAATGTGTATATCTGGTGGACACCTAAAAAGAAAACCCTTTCAAATAAGATACGTTTAGTCAAAATTGGGAGAAAACTGTGGAATAAATCATCGGTCACAAGAAATCGCATTACCTATTAATATTATAGATAAGCAAATATAATAAAAAAATTAAAAATAAAAAAAAAAGATGAAAAATTAAAAAAAATTAAAAATAAAAAATTAAAAATAAAAATTAAAATAAAAAAACAAAACATGGAAAATTAAAAACCATTTTCATTTTCCATTTTTCATTTTCAATTTTCCATTTTTCGTTTTCATTTTTGCTTTCATATTGGCGATTTTTTTTATTATAACGTGATAACGATAAAAAAAAATATGTGGCAATACTACTAACATGAGCTATGTTATGGTGTTCTTGGTATTGTTAATATATATGAATATTATTTTTGTGGCATTTTTTTTATGTTGTTGTACTATTATTACATATGTTCAACCACTAAACTGTTACGACAAACACACTGGGTTTTATGTTTTTTTTTAGAGATATCTACATATTTTTGCTCGTATCTAATCACAATGATGTCCGATGTAGCCCATTTTCAAACCCAACCTGCTGGGAATTATGGCAAATGACATTATTGTAACCTTATCCAGTTGGATGGCTTTTTTTTGTTAATGAGCGTGATTTCAACAGACAGACGGACAGACGGACACCGCTATATCGACTCAAGCTATGATAAGGATCAGGAATATATATACTTTATGGGGTCGGAAATTAGTTTTTCGATGCGTTACAAACGGAATGACAAGCTTATATATACCCTCTGCCACTGACGTGTGGAGGGTATAAAAATGAAAAATGAAAATTAAAAAATTAAAAACGAAAAATTTAAAATTAACCAGTTGAAATAATAAGTAGTAATAAATATTGTTATATTAGCAGAGCCCCCGCAGTACATAGCTAAAAGTGATACATTGATGACGCTTTCTGTTGGATTTTAAAAGTGTACCATAAAAGAAATCTTTAATTACTAGATGTTTACACATCTCCCCTGTGATCGGACTCACAGGTTTTTTTTTCCCATTTGTAGAGCAGTGTAATCAATCCAAAATTCAGATATTCATCTTGAAAATGTTTCTTTTTTGAACTTCTGCCGGGGATTCATTTGAAAAGATTCATTTGAAAAGAAAACAAACATAATACAAAACTTGCGTTTTAAAGCTTAATATTAAGTTACTTCTCATTTTTTATGTACCAATTTTGTTCAGTGTTGGTTTTGAAGAAACATTGAAAAAGAAATTATAAAAATATGGAAAAAAAAATATATTTTTGAAATGTTAGGTATGAAAAGTTTTAAGTAAAAAAACTAAATAAATTAAATAAATGATTTGGCCAGTTGCCGTTTAGCAGGCGGCTGTGGATCAACATCACTGCTCTCTGTAATAACTTGGTCATCGTCATCATCATCAGAAAGGTCGATAATTTCTTCCAACAGATATTCTAGAATTTCATCTTTGTCTTCCCCTTCTTCCTTTTTTTCATCGTCTTCCTCTTCTTCAAAGGTGTTTTTATACCACCAACAAATTTCAGCGAGTATTGCATCTGGAGATTTCTTTCCTCTGTACCTGAAATGAAAATAGTTTTCAATCGTTAACATGTTTAAATTGTGCACTCTGACAAAGATATTAGAAAAATCTAGGAATTCAAAATATGCATACTCTATAGTTACCTTATTTCAAATATGCTGTTACTTTGGTACCTTTCGCCAGCAAATTATTTCCTTTCAAAAATGAAGCCAGTAGTTCAGATTTTTTCTGAGTCAAACACAAATTTGCAACAATTCCATCCAACTGGTTTTGTGTGACTAGGATTGGGTCCTTTGATGTTTCATAGGATGTACCTTCACCAGGGTCCTATTCTGAGAAGAAATCCATGGATGTAGCAGCTGCGGTTGTAGTATTGATATCTGTTCGAAGATCAATACTTCGGTATGTTGATACTGGAACGAATTCTGAGTGCGGTAATGGTAATTGGACACCTAGCACTGCTACATAAGTTTTATTCTTAGCTTTCCTTCTATTCAAAGTTTTATGGTAGTCTAACCACATCATTGGTATACCAAAAGGCATAGCCTTCTTCTTTTCACTTTTCCATTGCATAAGAGTTGAATAGCAATTAAAGCAAACTTTTTTAGGGGCATAGTTTACGTCAGTGATAAACTCTTGCGAGCAATATTGCTATGAAACGTCCACAAACATTACAAAAATGGTCCATTTTACATTTTGGTTCTGACATTTTTAATACAATATATATTATACAATGTTTTTTTTGTTGTTTTTATGAAACCGATGCACTTAACTTAAATCACTCACAAAATGAAATAAGTTTCAAAAAAATTAATAGCGAATTTTATCACGACCGAGCGAAAATTAAAAGACATCAGCTTCGTCTGACTTTCGAGTCTTAACTGAATCTTCATTTTTGAAATTAGTTCGCTTGTACGAAATAAAAAAAAATCGCTACCTGTGCGGTGGTTGAAAACAAAAAAGTTGTTTTACTAATTCCTAATTCTTGGAACTTCCCTTTTTAATTACTTCTACCTAAATCGCTATTTATTTAATGGTTTTGGGATTTTTAACGCAAATTATCGACTAAGACCATTTTCTTTTCAAATGAAATTTATTGAAGAAACTGCAGAAGCATATTATAAGATCAAACAGAAAGCAAAAAGCATAAAAAAAATAATTTTTCTAACATTTTGCTTCACAAGCACTACAAAAATTTTCTAAACCAATTTTAATTGTTGCACAGGTCTCTAGCAATAACTTGGTTTTTACAGATTGAAAAAGTATCAATTAGGCGACGAGTTATAGCAAAAAAACTATACAAACAATATGCTGAAAATCGGCATTTGACTGCAAAGTTTGAAGGTCGATTAAAAAAAATTCGAACTAACATAAACAAACGCCGCGATACGGGTCTTCTAATTTAGCATCTATTTTCACCCCTCACCCTCAGAATCGACCTAACTTTTGCTAACCTTAATTTGTTCCACAGTGTTATAATAAGCTACAAAATTCCTAACCCCTTCAGACCTGGGTATTAAACGATTGGTGTCATTGTTAAACCATGAATATAAAAATTCTTTTTAACAAAGTCGACTTTCTTTTTTTTTAATTCTCCTCTGCGTAAAGAACATGCAAGAGAACTCACAATCACTGAATACCGGAAAAAAAATCAGAAAAAATGTATTTATTTATATTTTAAGCACCTTAAACCAGATCTCACAATCGATACAGCTAGGTCTGAAAGGGCTAAAGCAGAAATTTGACACACAACATTTTTGTTTATAGGATTAAAGAGGATACTTTCACCTTTCCCCGGGTGGTATACGTTTCTTGTTCCCTTTTGTTCCCTAGAAGCTCTATTCCACTAAAATTGAAATTTGACAAAATATGGTAGTTTAATAAATATTTCATAACGCCCCTAATATTAAACGGTAGAGCTGTGACCACTTACATCAACTAGAGACTACAATCCTACCAACCTTGTAAAAAAGACCGCAGGTCATTATTAAAAAACAAAAAAAAATATCTTTTTCTCAGATTTAAAAAAAAAAACAATTAGCAATAGCTTAACCTAATTATTTGGCCACCATAATCTGGGTAATTTAGCTAGAAAATGGCGTTAAAATTCTAAAAATCGGTAAAAAAAAAACTTTTTACCAATGAAATAAAAATTTCAACCACAGTGCATCGCCAATTTCGAAAAATTTGTTTTTGGTAAATATTTTAAAAATTATTTAAATCTTTTATATACGAAACGAAAAGTTTAAATTTGGAAGTCAGAGCCACGAGTTTTTGTAGCGACTCCGTCTCCAGTACAAACACGCGACTCCGACTCCACAACACGGACTCCGACTCCACAGCCCTGACCACAGAGTGGTATCTAGGCGATTTCTTGTTACCGATGTTTTGTTCTATTGTTTTATCCCGATTTTGACCAAACCTATATTATTTGAAAGGTATTCCTTTTTAACTGTTCACCAGATTTGCAGATTTTTAATTTTGTTCCTTTATTTTGAGTAAATTGAATTTAAAGTTGCTACTAACACATACATAAAATTATACATATGCTATGTGTGCGTTTATTACATTTGTTAATGTGTTTGCTAATGAGTTTGTTTTCTTCATTCACAATAATAATAAACCAAAAAAGTGTTGGTTTGTGAATTGGCTAAGTTGAAGAATAAAGTTGCCTAGAAATTGCGCTCGAATTTCGAGCGCTGTAATCTGCTAGTAGAGTATAAATATTGCAAATCCTTAATACTACGGTTGGAGGTTTCAGTTTATCAAGCGAAAAAGTTTAGATTCTTTCGGAAAAGACCAAATATTATATGTTTTCAGCTGTATCATAAATTGTTGCCTTTCATGCACTGAAATTGCAGGCCCAAAATTTGGCAGACGATTTTTTTTTTTTTTTAGGGGGATGCCCCTACAGATGCAGTGCATTGTGTTGATCTCAGGAAAATAGGTTAAGGAGGAAAGAGGGAGTAGTGTGTTCATTTTTTTTTTTTTTTTTTTTTGCAGCGACAGACCAAAGCCTCTGGTGGGAATCGAACCCACGACCCCTCGCATGATAGGCGAGCACGCTACCTACTCACCTACCGGGGTGATTTTTGTTTTAGATTTTTGCTTTTTTCGAAATTTCCTATTTTTAATTTTGGTTCATATTTTTAGGTTATAATTCATTAGCGTGATTTTGTTGCAATTTTTCATTTGGACCATTTCGTTTACCGCCACTAATGGCCTGACCCAACATGATCTGGCGTATGATCATTTTTGAATATTAGATCATGTACCAGTGTGGCCAAGAATCTTATATATATAAGAGGAAGCTAGAATTGGTTCGATTGAATTGGAGATTTGACTTAATCACAAACAATGTTGCTAACACTATCAACAAAAATATTGTTTATAGAAATGTTTATAGAAATGTTTTTCACAAATTTAAAATTATAAAATTTTTATGTAAAAAAACACACACAATATTTTTTTATCTTTCATATATTTTTCTCCTTTAATTTTTCTCGTATACTATTTATCGTAAAAATTGGGCAACGCAATAAATTATGGATTGTGTTGGATAAATTTGTAAATGCAAACATCTATAAACAATATTTTTATTGATAATGTTAGCAACAATGTTTATGCTTAATTCAATATAATCTTGTATGTATCATTCTTGTTTGGGCCAGACTGACTTTCATTTATATTTTTGTTCTAAATAAATCCAACCCGAAATATGAGTATCATGGTAGCGATAATCATCTCCTCTCATTATAGAAATTCATAAAGTTTTTTTAGTAATAATTTAACGAATACAAAAATTAAAATATTTTCAAATTTAAAAGCACCATATAAGGCAGAACAGATTTTTAGCTATAAAAGCACATGAACACAATTTGGAACACTCAACTAAAGGCTGCTTCCATAAGACCAGTACACAAACAAGTTGAAATTATTATTTTACAAATCTCACATAGTTAGTGGCACCGTAAATATACGAAAAATATATAGGACCTATGCAGGATTATTATGACTACAGCTGGTAACAGATGGGATTTTTTTTTTCTTATTAAGGAAAAATAAATACATTTTAACTAAGGACACTTAAAAAATGTTCGATACTGTTTATGTTTTCTGTTGGTACTTGGTGGTAGACAAGTTTTAAAGATAACAACTTCAAACAACCAATGAAAAACATACTTTAACTATGGCCGATACTAACTAATTAAATAATAGAAAGTTTCTACATACAAACACATGCATAGTTAATACTAAACTTGTTAGTAAAATGAATAGCCATTCCATTATATGTACATAAATATATACTATATATATATCCTATCCTTGCAAGTTTATGTTCTTGTATGTGTGTGTAGTCATTTTATTGTCTATAAAAAATAAACTAAATGGATTTTGCTGCCATCTCGTTTAAATTTAGTAAATACTCTTGTAGCTGGAATCTTTATATCGATAGCTGTGACTAAGTGACTTGATGAGTTTACAAAAATTGAAAACTAATTGAACTCCTCCTTATTCATGTCTACCGTAATTTATTGATGAGTACTCAACAAATTATTATTAATTTTCTACTAGTTAGATTCATTCAACTCTTGAAGAAATTCTTACTAAATTTAAACAATATTAAATACATTTTAAAAATAATCCCGTAAAACCACTAATTGTCATATTAAATTTGTTGTTGTGTGTTTCTAAGGTAAATTGTAAATTCAAGTTGTTTTAGAAATTAGGCAAAGTTTTCGTCATCAATCATATTTTATTTTGAAAATGGTTATTTTAGTTCAGATCATTTTCAATGGCGATATTTTTAAATATTATATTATATTTCTAGAAATATATTATTACTATCGGTACCGAAGTGTACTTAACTACACAATGTATGATTATTTTGAATTATTATAAATACACTTTGATCATGTATAGTTATAAGCATATTTCTAACAGAAAAAACAAATTCAAAAAATAAAAAAAAAAATGAGGTGGAGGTAGGCGCATATTCCGATCCAATGTTCAGAGCACCGTGAGGTTATGTCAAAGCGACAGGTACTCACGTTAAACGCCAGAGACTTATTCCACTTACATGTAAATAATATTTTAGCTATGACATTAGTACGAAATAGTACACAGAAATATGTATGATATCAAATACTAATTTTATATGGAATGTGCCATGACCGCTAATGCGATGCGACCACTTACAGAAAATCTCAAGACTCTCTCATTGACGATACTCTAGAAATGTTATGATAAATGTTTACTATGTATGGGAAATGCCACGCCCACTAATCCCGTGGGGTCCGAAATAAAAATACCAAAAACAAACAAACCTATGGCGTCAACTTTAGCTCGATAGTTCCTATGGTTCATCAGATCATTTGTTTCACCAACGATTTTATATACGATTTTATACACGAGGATAATTTGACCACTCCACTGCTCATCTCAGATACTAGACTACTGCACAATTTTAAGCTATATTTGTATTTTTACCCTACTATTAGTGCAATTTTTACCGAAATTCTAGTGCAAATTCTAGGATATATTATTTTTTCATTCAATTTTTGTCTTCCAATGTTTTTTTAATCTATATGTATATAAAATTTATGAATACCCAAACAAAAATATTAAAAAATATTGGTGGCTCTCTGATTAATTGTCATTTTCTTTCTTTTATCTCTTGACTATAACTTTTATCTTCTGTAATATAAAAGTACATTTTTTTTTAAATTTTTTCTTTAAATTAACTTATAAATAAATACATATATTTTGTATAAAAACAACTATCAAATATTATCAAAAAAATAATGTAATGCATATTATATAAAACTTACTTGAGAGCCCGTTTAAGGGACTGTGTATGAAAACTAAATTATATTTACCACTATTTGTTTATTTATAGTTTATTATATGAATTTTGTTTAAATAAACGTTAAAAAAAAAAAAAAAATTATGAATATATAAATGCGCCTAAAGGTATGTTAATCAATTTTAGCAATTCACAATTCAACACAGAGTGTCTGATATATAATTTAAATAATTCTCATTAACAGGGTGTAACGAATTATTATAAATATTTTATTTTATTTAATTTAATATATTTTTAAGACAAATTAAACAAAAATTTTAAATCATTCTCAGCTTCTCCTCCATTTGAGCTAAGACTATGCCAATTTTCACACTCCTCCGTGCTCGCATATTGCTTACAAAGGGAAATAAAATTTACCTTCACGTATTAATATATAGATAATGTTTGTAACTACCAAAATCATTTGACATAGAGTCATGTTTTATTATACCGATCGAATCGAATCAATATCTGAGTCGATTTAGTGATGTCTGTCCGCCCATCTGTGTGCCCATATAAACCTTGTAGTCAAACTACAGGTCAAAAACATGAATATAGTATAATGCAATATAGCACATAAGCTTTCATCAGCCATACTACGAACGCTATTGAATTTGGTGAAAATCGGTACTTGTTCCCACCCAAATGACCCCTACGAGATCAATTTAAATTGTCATAAGATCTAAATTATCATTTATATGTCAATTAAATTTGGTTTTGTTCGTTTATTACACCCATTAATCATTACTAGCCGGTCCTAGCCCTCAAAGTTCGAGTGGAAATTCTAAGAAATTTTATTTTTCCATTTAAAATGCAATTCACAATTCAACACTTTTTGTTGTCGTTATTGGTTAATATCCAAAATTATTTTTATCGTTATTATTGGTATTGGTTTATGTCCAAAATTACATTTCAATTCAACACAGGGCTTTTTGCAAACACTTTAACAACTTTAATAACCACCCTCACACCATCATATAATTTTATGTATGTGTTAGTAGCAACTTTAAATGCATTTTACTCCAAAAAAAATTTAAAAATTTAAAAATCTGTAAATTTAGTGGACAGCTGAAAGGAAATACTTTTCAAGTGAGGGATGTTTGGTCAAAATAGGATTTAAACTGACAAACTCACATCGGTCACAAAAAATCGCCTTGCCTATTAATTTTGTAGATTCCAAAAACAAACACTGTAACACAGTTCCTAGTCAGAGCCCCCATATTATAATGCTTTCCAATCTTCACTTAAATCAATAAAAAAAAAATTTAGATAAATTTTGTTTTTGCAAAAAATAAGTGACTTTACCAAAAAATGTTCAGGATAGGCCCATTGCTCAACTTAGTCTCCATATAATTATAGCATCCGATATTAACTTTTTCATATCTGCACTCAAAAAAATTAATAACAATGCCACTCAAATTTGCTTAATGCTTATTTACAATTAGCAATTAGTTCGACCTAAGCCCCTAAACCCATGGTATAAGGTATCTTATAGTCGATTTATACCGACAATATATTTCGTTCTTGTTTAGTTTGTATTTGATAGCCACTGAAAATAGACAAGTTCGAGATTTTTACATAAATGGAAAAAACTAAATTTCGAGTGCTTATAAAATATTATTTTTTAAGAGTAAAACCCATCACTGAAACAATCAACTTCATTGATTAAGAAATGGCCTAATTAACTCCATTGTGGTCGTACCAGCATAGGTGGCATCGAACTTCCAGGTCGTCCAAAAAAGGTCGTCGCTCTAGAAATCTTCGATAAAATCCGTGGATTGATATTGCACGATCGGAAAGAAAATGTTTATGAGGTATCTGAGGCTGTATGATTCTCAAGTGAGTGGGTACATCGCATTTTACATGTATTTTTGGCAATGGGTGCCCCAATTGCTCACACTCTACCGATGGGCTACCGTGTTACCATTTCAAATGAGAGTTTGGTGATGTTCAACCGCAATCCGAAGGAGTTTTGCACAATTTCGTACCGTGGGCGCAACAAGGATCCAGAATAATAAACCAGAGTCCAAAGAACAGACCAAGTAGAGCACTGATCTGATTGCCAACAACGTCACAGATATAGTTTTGGGGATGCATGAAGTATTTTTCACATCGATTATGGGTAAAACGATCAACGGTGATTATAATTCAAAGCTGTTGGATAGATTCGACATTTAATTAATGCAAAATCGAAGCGAAGATATAAGTGCTCTTCAACCATGACAATGCACCGACGCACATTGCAAAAATGCATAAATGGGGTTATGACCTGCTACCCCATCCAACATATTCTTTAAATTTTGCCAACTTCGACTATTTTCTGTTTCGAAAACTGAAGAAATGGCTCGTCGGTAAGAGATTTGTTTCGAATGAAGTGGTCATTTCAAAAGCAAATTCCTATTTTGAGGACCTTGAGAGTACCTATTACTTGAGGGGAATTAAAAAATCTAAAAACGCATTCATAACAAATTGCGGAAAAGTTATTATCATACATGGTTGATATGATACTGAAAAATTTGCCATCAAAAACCTTTTTTCGTGCAAACAATACATAGCCCTTATTGAATACACTGTACAAAATTTTATTGGGGGAGGGTGTAAAATTCCAAGTCATGGTGAAAGTACTGGACCAGTGTAGTAAAACATCCAAAGCTTTTGACGTTCTAAGGCCAAACTTCTTTATGACCTTTTACATTTTTGTCTTATGTTGATGTTTGTTTGCATAGTTTTTCAGCTATAACTCATGAACCATTGATGAGATCTCATTTCATTCTTCAGCAAATAGCTTCAGAAAATCAAGTTGGACTTACTTTATGTAATGAAATATTTAAAATAAATTAAGTTTTCCCATTTCCTTTTGTAAATTTTTTGAATAACATAACACATTCAGGGCTTATGATTATCTGTAATATTAATAGGCAAGGCGATTCTTTGTGACCGATATCAAAACTGTATTTAATAACCGATTTTGACCAAACATACCTCATTTGAAAGGTATTTCTTTTAAGCTGTCCACCAGATTTACAGATTTGCACTGTCGGGAACATTTTTCTGGAGTAATGCTCATTTAAAGTTGCTACTAAGACGTACGGTGTGTGTGTTCATTATAAATATCAAAAGCCCTGTGTTGAACTGTGAATTGGCTAAAATTGATCAGCATACCTTCAGGCTTCTTTAAAATTATTTCTTAACAAACCCATTTACATATCTTTTGTGTGTTCAACAAATATTTATAATGAAACTTAATGGATTTTATTTAAAAGGTGTTGAATTGAATCTTATAAAATTATTTATATAATGAAAAAAATACATTTTCATAGAATTTGCGTTCGAATTTCGAGGGCTGGGATCTGTTTGTTATTTATTAGCATATTAGAAAAGATGTATACATATGAGAGATATTTGTAATATTAAATCCGTATTTTTGTTCTATAAATCCGTATTTTTGTTCTATTTTTTACATGAACGTATTAAAAAAAAAATATTTATTTATGCTTTAGTTACAATTTTGCTGAAGAATGAGACGAGAAATCATCGATGGTTCTTGGTTCTTGTGTTATAGCTAAAAAAAAAAAAAAAAACTAAGCAAACAAATACCAAGAAAGGTAAGGAAAAACATGTAAGAAAATTCAAGACAGACTATACGATACCCTACACCACGGTTTAGAGACCATAACTCTTCGGTCCAACTAATTGGATGTAGAATATAAGCATAAACCAAATTTGAGTGGCATTATTATTAATTTTTTAGGCTGCAGATATGAAAAAGTTCATATCGGGTGCTATATTTTTTATGGGGACTAGGTCGAAAAATTCACCAATCCTAACCATATTTGGTAACGTCATTTATATATTGAAAAAATAAATACAAACCAAATTTGAGAGAAATCTGTGCAACATTTTGGTTTTTTGAAAGATTTAAGTGAAGATCGGGAAGCTGCTTTATATGGGGGCTATGACTAAGAGTTATCCTATAGGGATTAGTTTTTGACTACTGATTAGTGGATATAATAAACACATAAAACCCAATTTGACTGAGATCTATATGAAAATTTGGATCTTATGGCAATTTATGTCGATTTCATAGGGGTCATTTGTATGGGGACTAGGTCTGACCATGGACCGAATTTCACCAATTTCGATTTCATCCCATGGCCGGCAAAAGCTTATATACAAAATTTCATTGAAATATATTCTTATTTGCGACCTGTAGTTTGATTACAAGGTTTACATGGATACACAGACGGACGGACGGACATCGCTAAATCGACTCAGAAAGTGATTCTGAGTCGATCGGTATAATAAAAGATGGGTTTAGGTCAAATATTTTTGGTAGTTACAAACAGCAGCACAAAGTTATAATACCCAAACCACATAGCGGTATAGGGTATAAGAAATTTGGTCTAAGAACTCCAAACCCATTGGATGTTTTTCTATACTGGCTTAGTACTTTCACCATGTATTGGAATTTCTAACCCCCGAAACAATGACTCATAAACAATGACTCCCCAGTGATATAAGCCCTGCCACAGATCCGTATATGCTTCAAAAATTACTGGCAAAGAACTTTAGAAAAGCATCACAAATAACAAATTAAGTTGCATCATCGACAAAAATGATTTGCTTATTTACTTATTTATTTCTAGCCTTGCCAACTTCTGATTAGGGTTTCTTTTTAATGCAAATTTTAGTTTTTTTTTTCATTTTATGACAATTATTTATTAAAAAATAATTGCTAATTATTTTACAACAACAACCTGTTTTAAAAAAGTTTAAAAAATGTATTAATTTTTTTGTTTTATTTTAAAAAACGCCCACTGTTCTAATTTTTTATCAGATTTTTTTTTCTTTTTTTTTTTAATTTTTCATTTAAATTTATATATATACGAGTATATATGTATATTATTTTAAAGATGAAACCAAACTTTTCATCTTTTTCATATTTTGCCACTTAAAGTACTAAACTGTTGTACATATTCCATCATTTGTATGTACCGACATACTTTTTGAAGACTAAAAGACAAATGTGCCTTTAATGAACACTCTCATTTTGGTTTTTCTTTTACATTTGTTTGCCTTAAGATTATATATTTTATATATGTTATATATTATATATATGTATATATATACATATATATCAAATGGTAATATTTTTCATAAATAAAAAACGCACTCCCCAAATGTCAAGGATAAATAAATGTTTATACATTTTTAACTCAATTCTTAAAAGTCAAATATATTCATAGAAGAATGTGTGTTTTTTTCGCTAGAAAATATGCAAAACACATAAAGAAAACCATAAAAGAAGCCATTTATTTGCATTCACACAATTTTTTTAAAAGGATTATCACATAAAAATAAATGTCTTTGAACCTTTTGAAAAATGAGCGGAAAATAACAAAAATATGGCGCAAATATCTTGTTGTTGTTATTCAAACTGTTTTGAATTAAAGTTTTTTTAAAAGAAATTATCAATTTTTGTTCACAATTAAACAATAATATTTCTGAGATAATAAATTGTTATTAAAATTCTAGTCCTAATAAAAATTTAGTTCTTGAGATCTTAAAAAAACCAATTCCGTTTTAAGATAAGTTCATGTCTTAATTATTGGTGATTATATAAATTTTCACCATACCCGAATTCTAAGAATAGCATCTATTTTACTTCTTTGCAGGCTTTTCTGGGCTGGGGTGTAAATCATTTGAAAAATGTTCACTTATGAAATACTGAAATGAGTTCGTTATTATTTAAGTGGCAAACTCTGTAATGTCTCAGTTGGTGGGATTTGTTTAGATTTTTTCATTCCGACCTCTTTTATTTCTCATGGAAGTATCTTAGGTCATTTATTTTTAATATTTTTATACCCTATACCACTATGTGGTTTGACCTACACCCATCTTTAATTATACCGATCGACTCAGAATCACTATCTGATTCGGTTATCGATGTCCGTCCGTCTGTGTGTCCATGTAAAGCTTGTAATCAAACTGCAGTTCGCAAATACGAATATATTTTGATGAAATTTGGTGTTTGATCTTTCATCGGCCATGGGATGAACGCTATTGAAATTGGTGAAAATCGGTCCATGTTCAGACCTAGCCCACATACAAATGACCCCTATGAAATCAACATATATTGCCATAAGATCCAAATTATCATACAAATCTTATTCGAATTGGGTTTGTATGTATATATTACATCCATTAATCAGTAGTCCAAAAATTATCCCTATTGGTCAACTCGTAGTCATAGGCCCCATATAGAGCAGCTTCCCGATCTTCACTTAAATCTATCAAAAAACAAAAATATTGCACTGATTCTTCTCAAATTTTGTTTGTATATATTTTTGCAAAATACAAGAGACTTTACCAAACATGGTCAGGATCGGTCCATTTTTGGGCCTAGTCCCCATATAGATATAGCATCCGATATGAACTTTTTCATATCTGCAGCCAAAAAAATTAATAAAAATCCCACTCAAATTTGGTTTATGCTTATTTTCTATATCCAGTTAGTTGGGCCTATGAGATATGGTTTCTAAACGCATGGTATAGGGTATCATATAGTCGGTCTCGACCGACTATAATTTTCTTACTTGTTATTAATGATGTTTGTAACTCTTTTTTTGAGGCCCTATGCTCCTTATAGGATCGAAGGGAATATATATATATATATTGTAACTCTTTTAAAAATTCAAAATATCTTTTATATGCTGATGATCTCAGAATTTGTCAGCCTATTTATAACAAAATGGATATTGTTGATCTACAGAATATCGGTTTATGGCATTTCATAAATGTCGTCTTGTTTTTTATCTCAACATAATATTGGTGGTCAAGTTTTACTTTCGGTGGATATAATTTTGGACTTAGGTTTAGCATTTGATAATAATCTAGAAGATTTTAGTTGAAATCTGTTTCAAAATCTTTAACATTTACATGTAACTTTATTGAAATTTTTTGAGATTTTGTTTCCACAACAATAAACAGCTGGTTAAAATAAATCATATGAACTAGAAGTACCACAAATATTGAAAGTAATAGGAAAATGGAAATATGGATTTTATTATTATATTATGTATCAATAATGAAAAAAGCACAAGCTGAAAAAGAAATTTTGCGAAAAAAAACATCAGCATTTGTTAAATGTATTGTTTGAACAACAGAAACAAATGCATTTTCCACAATTATTATATAGCAGATGAGAATCGGCACATATAAGTACAAAAAATTATAACTTTTCAATTACTAAATATTTTTTTATTATAGACTCACCACTATTATTAATAAATTATATTTAATTTCCTTTTTATTCACCTTGTTTGCATATGTTGTTGTTTTTAAATGTCAATTTTTCAGTCACTGCGTTGTAATTTTCCACTACAGTAATAAATATCATTTGATAGTGTCCAAGTTTGACAAGATTTTGTGAGATTTTGCTAAAATCTAGTAACGAGCTAGATTTTGATTTGTATGGGAGATCTCATAAAAATGAGGTAGATTGTGCTCTAAATCTCGTATATAGACCAAATTGGATTTTCATGTTTACATCAAACAACATGAATATTGCCATTTCCATTAAACTTCTATTTTTTCGCTCGGCAACTCCGTTCTGTTCAGGAGTATAGTGTGCAGTTAGCTGATGTCTAATGCCTTTACTTTTGAAATAATTTTGCATTTGTTTATTTACAAATGCACCACCCCTATCTGTTCTCAAAATTCTAAGTCGTTTTTATACCCTATACCACTATGTGGTTTGGGTATAATGACTTTGTGCTGCTGTTTGTAACAACCAAAAATATTTGAGCTAGACCCATCTTTAATTATACCGATCGAATCAGAATCACTTTCTGAGTTGATTTAACAATGTCCGTCCGTCCGTCCGTCCGTCCGTCCGTCTGTGTGTCCATGTAAAGCTTGTAATCAAACTGCAGGTCGCAAATATGAATATATTTTGATGAAATTTGGTATATAAGCTTTTATCGGCCATGGGATGAACGCTATTGAAATTGGTGAGAATCGGTCCATGTTCAGACCTAGCCCCCATACAAATTACCCATATGAAATCGACATAAATTGCCATAAGATCCAAATTGTCATATAGATCTTACTCAAATTGGGTTTGTATGCGTTCATTACATCCACTAATGAGTATTCCGAAAATGATCCCTTTGACCCCATATGGAGCTGCTTCCCGATCTTCACTTAAATCAATTAAAAAACAAAAATATTGCACTGATTCTTCTCAAATTTTGTTTCTACATATTTTTGCAAAATACAAGACACTTTACCAAACATGATCAGGATCGGTCCATTTTTGGACCTAGTCCCATTATAGATATAGCATCCGATATGAACTTTTTCATATCTGCAGCCAAAAAAATTAATAAAAATCCCACTCAAATTTGGTTTTTGCTTATTTTCAATGTCCAGTTAGTTGGGCCTAAGAGATAGGGTTTCTAAATGCATGGTATAGGGTATCGTATAGTCGGTCTAGACCGACTATAATTTTCTTACTTGTTTTAATTGATTTTCTGCTTCTTCTATAAACTGCTTTATCTTTTCGTATGCCATATCTTTTGATGCAAGGAAAAATACGTTGCAATATCTACTATAATCGTCTATAATCGTCAAAAAAAATATATATTTCCATTAGGTGTTGCATTCTGCATTGGATCGCATAGATCACAGTGTACCAAATCTAAAATTTCCTTCGATTTTGTTTGTGACTCTTTAGGAAATTTATTTCTAGTGAGTTTTCCTTTTACACAAACTTGCCTATTTGACGAACACTTGCATTTCCTTATTTTTATTCCAAGCACTAACTCCTTAGAAACAGACATGTTTATTGCTGGTATATTCTTGTGACCAAGCCTACGATGCTAGACATGAATACAATCAGTCTTACATTCCGACACATTATACGCTTTTTGTTCATGATTTAAAACAAATAAAATTTTTTTTAGGTAGCTTGTAGCATAGATTTTACCATTCTTTGAAATTTTACAACCATTGTTGAAAAAAGAAACCCTATATCAGTCAAACGCCAAACAGATAAAAGATTGCAGTCTAATTCAGGAATGAATAAAACGTCCTTAATGCAAATTTCAATATTATTGCAAATCAATTTGCAGTCACCCTTTCCACATACGGTTACTTCAGTACAATTTGCCATGTATCCACTAGTCTATTTAAATTAGTAAAATATTGTTCATCGCAGCACATGTGGTTTGTCGCTGCAGAATCTACATACCATTCGCAATTTGTTCTTTGTTGCATTACACCAAAACAAACATCACTTGTATCATTTTTTACAATATTCACGCGATTGCTGTTTTTCTTTTTCTCTGTACAGTTCTTTTTTATATGGCCTGACTTACCGCATGAGTAACAGTTTGGTAAAAATTTCTTCTTTTGCATCTTCAAAGCAGCTTCATTTTCTTGTTCATAACCGCATTTTCGTTTGTACTCCTGGAGTAGTTTTTTTTTTCAAGAAATCCATTGTGAGATCGACTTCCGGACGCATTTCTAATGATGAAATTAAATTGTTGTAATTATCCGGCAACGTACCCAGCAAAAATGCCACAACCTTGTGTTCCTCCAAATTTTCGCCTAAATCTCTCAGACGGTCCACAATAGACAAAAATTCATTAATATGATATTCCATACATTGACTAATAACCAACCTTTTTGAAGACATTAATCTGAGAAGACTTACTTTGTTGGTTATGTTTGATTTTTGATGCTGTTTTTTTAATGTGTCCCAAAATTCCTTTGCTGTTTTTAGTTGTTTTATTAAAACCTTTTGAGACTCCTCGACAGCTAAACCTATTGTTGCTCTTGCCTTACCATCCCGGCTTAACCGTTTTACTTCATGTTGCGCAGGGGCATCGTTCACCACAGCGTTCCACAACTCCCTTTCCAGCAACAAAAGGTGAATTTCCACACATGGTAGTTGCTGTTTGATAATTTTGGGAACTGTGCAATTGCCGTGTTCAACTTTATATTGCTTAAATTGTTGATTAAAACTTCCAAAAAGAAACAAAAAATTTGATGACGCGTGGCATAATTTGTAGTTTATTTGATTGTCCTGATCTCTTCCATATTTATTTAAATTTTCGGTTCCTAAGGGGACAAAATTATTTTCGCATTCAGTCTCATAGAACTGAATACGACCTCTAAACAAATCTATAAGATTTTTTTTTTAATTATTGACCAACACTCAGGATGTCCTCCACAGAAGCAATGCATTGGGTTGATCTCAGGAAAATAGGTTATGGGAAGGAGGAAAGTGGGATATGATTATAACTGTCAGGTAAGACCTATGTGGGGCGCCAACGCCCTCCATTGCACACGGTCCAGCAGCTCCAGAATATACTTTGAAGCTCCTGCCAATATATATGTATATGGGTGTTGTACTCCATTTTCGGTCGGATGTAAGTGCTATAGATTTTAAGATCAGAAGGAGTGAAGTAATTTTTGCATCGTTTTAGAAAACCAAGACACTTGAATGCTTCTTTCGACACTTAAAAAATACGCTCGTTCCAACGAACGTCACATTGAATTCTAATGCCTAGAACATCAAGAACATACAGCTGACATTGTTGAATCCATGGCCCTATGGGTCAACATACAACATTCAGTAGTAAACGCATTAAAATGAACCCTATTCCCTTAACCCTACTCGGAGATTGTTAAGAGATCTTGATTCAGTATATCATTCATTGTCCGCCTTTTGACCCCAACCTCCAAGAGGCTTGGCCTACAATTAAAGGAAAAAAATGAATGACAAATGCTGCAGTCATCTGCGAAAGAGTATATAGAATTAAAAGTTTGACCAAGAAGGTTGTTCAGATTGATAAGGAAAAGAGAATGAAAAAGATCGGGACCTTGGGGTACCCCTGAATTAAGCTGAAACTCATTGGATGAGAACCCATCAATAAAAACATGTATTGATACTTGCAATGAGTTTAAAACTTGCTTAAATAAACTGTTGTAATTTGAGTAATAAGTTGCTAGTGTGTAACGTTCATATTGTGTCCATAGACTCAATAAGTAAATTAATAATATTATTTTAGTGCGATTGATTTCATTTCAAGGGAATGTGGTCAAAAATCCATAACATTTGATTTTATTCGTATTTTTATACGTTTTTTTATTAGTAGGTGGGACTTTGGCCTTCAATAGCTACTAGCAAATTCCAGCACTTGAATTTCGAGTGCAATTTCTAGGCAACTTTATTTTTCAATTTAGCCAGTTCACAAACCAATACTTATTTGGTTTATTATTATTGTGAATGACGATAAAAAAAACTCATTAACAAACAAATTTAATAAACACACACATAGCACAAATTTTATGTATGTGTTAGTAGCAATTTTAAGTGCAATTTACTCAAAATAAAGGAAAAAATTTAAAAATTTTTAAATCTGGTGAACAGCTTAAAAGAAATACCTTTCAATTAATATACCTTTGGTCAAAATCAGTATACAACGGTAAAACAAAACATCGGTCACAAGAAATCGCCTAGCCTATTAATATTATTCGACCAATAAGAAAACTATTTGTGCAGAGTTTAAAATACATTTAAATTTGTACTACCAAAAATATTTGACCTAACCCCATTTTTTTTATTATACCGACCGACTAAAACCACCTTCTGAGTCGATTTAGCGATGTCCGTCCGTCTGTCCGCCTACAGCACAGTGGTCGAAATGCACAATCTAGCGACACTTAATTCCCAAATGCATAAAAATAAAGCCTAATATTTATTTTAGACTGTGAAATGTGTAAGGAACTAAATTTTGAACAGTTATTATATATTTCCGTGGTTTAAATATAAAGAGTTAAAAAAATTATTATAAATGAATTGAAGAAAATCTATATGTTTCTAATCAGAATCTGAAGTATCAGTATCAGGAAGCTGCTTTTTCCCTAGCTCTTAATGAGTCCACCGATATTTCGACAACTGTATAATTTATGATGATTTCGATGTTTATGAAAAACTATTGGCCATTAGTTCATTGAAAGATCGGACCAATAGTAGTGATTTATTGATTAGTGTCTTGATAAAGCGCATTCGGTGATTGGAACAATCAGCGGTATGGTATCATTGCTAAAGAGTAATCTTGATATTTGAAAACTGGAACTATTTCGGTTACATTGCATTATTCATCAACAAAATCTTTGACCTAATTAATTATTGTGAGATCAGACGGAAATGCTGTGAAAAAACATATTAAAGGTTTTCTGGTTTTAAACGAAAAATTTAAAAATTTGTAAATCTGGTGAACAGATAAAAAGAAATGCCGTTCAAATAACATACCTTTGATCAAAATCGGTATACAACGGTAGAACAAAATATCGGTCACAAGAAATCGCCTAGCCTATTAATGTTATAGATTAAACGTAAAATTCGACCAATAAGAAAACTATTTGTGCAGAGTTTAAAATACATTTAAATTTGTACTACCTAAACCCATTTTGTTATTATACCGACCGACTCAAATCACCTTCTGAGTCGATTTAGCGATGTCCGTCTGTCCGTCTGTGTGTCCATGTAAACCTTGTAATCAAACTACAGGTCGCAAATATGAATATGTTTTGATGAAATTTTGTATATAAGCTTTTCTCGGCCATAGGATGAACACTACTGATATTGGTGAGAATCGGTCCATGTTCAGACCTAGTGCCCATACAAATGACCCCTATAAAATCGACATAAGTTGCCATAAGATCCAAATATCATATAGATCTCAGTCAAATTGGGTTTGTATGTGTTTATTATTCCACTAATCAGTAATCCAAATATAATCCCTGTAGGACAATTCTCAGTCATAGGCCCCATATAGAGCTGCTTCCCGATCTTCACTTAAATCTATTAAAAAACAAAAATATTGCACAGATTTTTCTCAAATTTGTATGTATATATTTTTTAAAAATATAAATGACTTTACCAAATATGGTCAGGATCGGGTTATTTTTCGACCTAGTCCCCATATAAATATAGCACCCGATATAAACTTTTTCATATCTGCAGCCAAAAAAATTAAAAATTTTGTTTATGCTTATTTTCTGTATCCAATTAGTTGGACCGAAGCGATAGGGTCTCTAAACCATGGTATAGGGTATAAGTAGTCGGTCTAGATCGATTATAATTTTCTCACTTGTTTTAGACTGTGAAATGTGTAAGGAATTAAATTTTGAACAGTTTTTATTTATTTCCATGTGGTTTGGGTTGACTTTGTGCTGCTGTTTATAACTAACAAAAGTATTTAACCTAGACCCATCTTTTATTATACCGATCGACTCAGAATCACTTTCAGAGTCGATTTAGCGATGTCCGTCCGTCCGTCCGTCCGTCGGTGTATCCATGTAAACCTTGTAATCAAACTACAGGACGCAAATATGAATATATTTTGATGAAATTTGGTATATAAGCTTTTCTCGGCCATAGGATAAACGCTATTGAAATTGGTGAAATTCGGTCCATGTTCAGACCTAGTCCCCATACAAATGACCCCTCTGAAATCAACATGAATTGCCAAAAGATCCAAGTTATATAGATCTCAGTCAACTTGGGTTTGTATGTGTTTATTATATCCGCTAATCAGTAGTCCGAAAATAATCCCTATAGGACAATTCTTAGTCATAGGCCCCATATAGAGCTGCTCCCCGATCTTCACTTAAATCTATTAAAAAACAAAAATATTGCACAGATTTTTCTCAAATTTGGTTTGTATATATTTTTTAAAAATATAAATAACTTTACCAAATTTGGTCAGGATCGTGTTATTTTTCGACCTAGTCCCCATATAAATATAGCACCCGATATGAACTTTTTCATATCTGCAGCCAAAAAAATTAAAAACAATTCCCCTCAAATTTGGTTTATGCTTATTTTCTACATCCAATTAGTTGGATCGAAGCATTAGGGTCTCTAAACCATGGTAAAGGGTATCGTATAGTCGGTCTAGACCAACTATAATTTTCTTACTTGTTTTCGTTTGATTTTACATGAAGTTGGTCCTCGCCTTGACTACACGTCAATTCCATTGACAATTCAACTGGCAGCAACCCTTAGATTTTTCGCCGAAGGAAGCTTACAACGTTCAGTGGCTCATGATGCTGTTGTGGGAATGCATAGAACCACTTTTTCAAAGACATTGACTAAAATGCTAATCCCCTTGGAAGAAACTTTGTGCCGAAAATGGTTAACAACAACGATTAACAACAATGAATAGGACCACAATAGATAAAAAAGATAGGAATGAAGCTGCTTTTAATATTTTGCTAACTAACGAGGCATGCAGAAACTGAGATAATATTGCTGAAGCCCATTAAAATAATTTGAGATTTATATTTATTTATTTATTCGTTTTATATTTTTAATTAATTTTTTTATATGTATATGTATTATAAAATATAATCAAATTTTAAAATTTGTACACATCAAGTTGTTCTTTTCTATGATTTTTGTTTTATGATTTTTGTTTCATCTAGGTTACAAATTTGGAAACCTTCGATGCCATTCACAGCACCATATAGACCACACAGTTTAGCAATAGCTTCCTCTCTGCTTGATATATACATTTGATTGTATGGTCCACCTCCAGTAGCACAGACCTCTCGTTTATTAAAGGAATATTTTTTTTTTATTGATAATTTTTTTGAGAAACTTAAAACAAGGATGTACATTTTTCCATCCACTTGAACTCTTTGATGGCCCACCGACACTGTTAAGGGTATCTGTAAAATCCTGCCACAATTTTTTAATTTCAACCCTATCACCTTTGGCAAACCCTTTGGATAATTGTGGGTGATTTTACATGAAATTGACCATCACCTCCTCTTATTGTACATTGATATGTTTACCCCTAAAAAATGATAATAAATAAGTGTATGTATTTCATTTTAGATTTATTATTCAAAAAATACTTAAATTTTTCCTCAAAGTATAGAAAACTCTGAATAAAACTTTTCATATCGTCAGGCAAAGAGTACTCTATTTCAAAACAGAAAAAACGTTCAAATTTCGTTTTGCATCACATTTGTTTTTTTCAAATATTTTCTTAAAACAAAATGAGAAATGAAATCGAAATACGTTTTGTACAAAAAACGATATAAAATCGAAAATGGTGTGCGTATCACAACTGTTTTCGATTTTGTATCGTTTTGACGTCGAAAACGTTTTCCATCGCATACCTGATAATCTCTCCTCCCCCCTTATTTATGTGTAAACAGCCACTGTTTTACGACAAATTAATTGATGAAATGTTTAATATATTTTTTTATTGTTTCTTTTTTTTATTTTCAGGTAAGTTCATGGAAATATTCATTTCATAAATGCATTCAATGAATATTGATTGTATATGTAAGTAAAACAAAAATAAAAGATATACATATGTATAATTCTTTATGTAGGTTAAACATCTTGTTTTTAATCGTCCCATAACAATAAACCCAAATAATAATGTTGATGATTTTATGACAAAAGATGCGAACAAAAATGAATTTATAACGAGAAATCAAAACAATAGTCATAAAAATGCGTGATTAAAAATAGATTTAAAGACTGCGGTCGAAAAAATATTTGCGCGTTGCTTTTTCAGCATCAAAAAAAAAAAAAAATAACAAAAATAAAAAAATAAAGTAGTAAAGTAACCAACTGGACTCCCATATTAAGTCCCACTATGAAAAAACTATCATCCAAAGAAGTTAATTAGATTCTACTCTTGACATATAATATGGGTTTGTCATTGAATGGAAATTGTCTTATTACTTCTTTTGAATAATATATACCACTATGTGGTGAGGGTATAGTGAGTTTATTCATGTTTGTAACTACCAAAAGTATCTACCCAAGACACAGTCTTTATTATACCCATCGACTTGGAATCATTTTCTGAGTCGATTTACCAATGTCCGTCTGTTTGTCTGTCTGTCCGTTTTTGTATCCATGTAAACTATGTAATTAAACTATAATTATGAATACTAGTAGATTCCAGCCCTCGAAATTCGTGTGCATATTCTATGAAATTTTATTTTTCATTAAATAAAGACCCTAAAAGTATGCTAATCAACTAGAGCCAATTCACAAATCAACACAAAAAACAAACTTATTTATATTACAAACACATTAACAAATTTAATAAACACACACATAGCATTGTATAATTTTATGGATGTCTTAGTAGCAACTTTAAATGCAATTTACTCAAAACAAAGAAAAAAATTTAAAAATCTGTAAATCTGCAAAGCGGCTAAAAAGAAATACCTTTCATACAATATACGTTTGGTCAAAATCGGGATAAAATGGTAGAACAAAACATTAGTCACAAAAAATCGCCTAGCCTATTAACATTATAGATGTTTTGATGAAATTTGGTATATAAGCTTCCATAGGCTGAACGCTATTGAAATTGGTGAAAATTGGTGCACGCTCAGACGTAGTCTGCATATAAATCACACCTATGAACTTGACTAAAATTGCTCTAAGATCAACATTATCATATATATATCTCGGTCAAATTTGATTTTTAGGTGTTTATTCCTACCACTAATTAGTACCCCAAAAATAAACGCAGTTGGATAATATCACTAGCCAACAAGGAGCAACCAAATATCTTTCCTATGGTAATTTGGTGGGTTGAATTCGAATCTGTAATTGTTTTTCTCTATCACGTCAGGTTTTCGAGATACAGACAAAAATGTTTTTATTCGTTTTTTACTTAAAATATAATAGTTTATTTAAAAATCAATGAATTTTCAAAAGTGAACGGCGTTATTTGAACGTCGTTTGTATTTTGTTGGTTTGGTTTCACGTATTATGCCGTTTTCTTTTCTGACAAAAAATTTCGCATTTTATTTTCACTTTTTTCGAAAAATGTATTTTTTATATACTAGCAGATTCCAGCGCTGGAAATTCGAGTGTTATTTCTAGGCAACTTTATTTCTCAAATTAGCCAATTCACAAACCAACACCATTTTGCTTTATTATTATTGTGAATGAAGATAACAAACTCATTAACAAACACATTAACAAATTTAATAAACACACACATAGCACATGTATAATTTTATGTATGTGTTAGTAGCAATTTTAAATGCAATTTACTCATAATAAGGGAAAAAAAATTAAAAGTCTGTAAATCTGGTGAACACCTAAAAAGAAATACCTTTCAAATAAAATATGTTTGGTCAAAATCCGGATAAAACGGTAGAACAAATCATCGGTAACAAGAAATCGCCTAGCCTATTAATATTATAGATTCTGAATTTAGAGTAACCTTATTTTATACATCAATTGAAAGGTTTCAGAGTCTATATATATATATATGTCCTTTATTTATTTAAATATCAATAGAAATACATTTCTGAAAACTACAAATACTTAAATAAAGTTCAGAGTGAACATAGGGCGTCAACGAATTCTCTCCATCTGATTCTATCTCTGGCAATTGTTTTTGTTTGGTTCCAGGATATACGAGCTTGTTTAAGGCATCGAACCCAGGTGTTACGAGGTTTATCTTGGCGGCGTTGTCCTTGAGGGTTCTATTCTGGCAATTTCTGTTTGTGGTCTTCGCAATATATGACCTATCCACGTCCACTTTCGTTTGCGAATCTCTATGTGAACTGGCAAGAAGCTTGCCCTTTGGAGCAGGGCATCGTTTGAAATTCTGTTTGGCCAGTGGATGTGAAAAATTTGTCTCAGACATTTGTTAAAAAATGTTTGAATTTTTTTAATGGTATCTTGCGTTAAGCTCCATGTAGTGCAGCCATAAAGCAACACAGACTTTACACTACAGTTAAAAATACGTACTTTTGTTTTACGAGAAATATTATTTCTTCTCCAAATTTTGGTTAAGGAAAAGAAAGCCACTCGTGCTATATTTATGCGATCGGCTACGTCAGCATTTGCCCCACCGTCCTTAGTTATCTTGCTACCAAGGTAGCAGAAAGCATCTACATCTTCAATGGTCTGACCATTAATAACTAAGAGTCTAGCCCTCATAAATCACAAAAAATTGCAGCCATTGACTTCTTTCAGGTCATAGTATTTGAATATTTCCCCATTTTGAATATATTCACCCTATGAGTTCAAAGAGGATAATAATCAAAATTTTTTTGCATTTTATGAACACAACACTTTGAAACCTTTCGATTGATGTGCAAGATAAGATTGCACTTAATCCAGAATATATAAAAAAAATACACTTTTCGAAAAAAGTGCAAATAAAATGCGACCTTTTTTTTGTCAGAAAAGAAAACGGCATTAGAGTCCAGCAATAGTCTCCCAGCATGCTTTTATCCCAAAATCCGTGATAATTTCTTTCAATTTTCATTAAATATTGGTGAGCACGCTTCCCTTGCTCGTCGCTCAGTGCACCTAGGTTGTGTGAAAAAAATCTAAATGTGAATGAAGAAAATGCATTTTGAGTGACATTCGTGCACCTAATTTGTTATAATTTTTCAATAATTCAGCAACAATTTGTCTGAAGTTTTCACTCTTATTGTTTCCAAGAAAACTGTCCTCGATGCCCTTGAAAGATTTCCAGGCTGCATATTTTTTCTCCAATAAACATTGTGAAAAATTGTCATCATTCACCAGCTTCCTGATCTGAGGGCCAACAAATTTGCCTTCTTTGATTTTAGCATATGAAATTTTAGGCAAAACCGCAAACAAATATTTAAATGCGGATTTTTGTCCAGAGCCTTGACAAAGTTATTAAAAAGGCCCAATTTTATGTGCAGCGGCGGAAGAAGAATGTCATTTGGATCAATTAATGGTTTGTTTGAAACGTTTTTTTTTCTGGCCACTCTGGCGTAATGATGACATGTAGCGCGACTATACCATAGACAAAGGAAGCAACAATATTTTGTGAAACGTGCTTTCATACCACTCAACAAACCAATGACCTGAAACAGATTAATTTAGAGTTATTTACGATGGTCTATACTTTATATAGAAAGAAATTTAAATCACACACCTTAAGGTCACCACAGATCTTCCATTTATGATCGTTGTATTTGAGTAATGTCAAAATTTCAGTCATTGATTCGAATGGTTTTTTATTCCCATTATGTAAAAGAAGAGCCTTTCAACTGTACCTAGATCCATCGATAAATAATCTCCATTCAGTTTTGTTATATGGCTGGTTCATTTTTTGAAATAAACCATCAACATAAGTACAGGGGTCGAATCGTCGCATTTGTTATCGAAATTTTTCGATCGAAATTATTATTTTTATTTCCCACAATAAAATACTAAGAGTAATTTTACTTTGTCACAGCTAACGAGTTATGGTCCATAGTTAATAGTAAAAGTGAAACGAGGTCTGGCGATTGTCCGTCTTCTTTAAATAATAAACCAAAATATGGAATTTCGATTGATTTTACTCGATATCGAATGCGACGATTTGCCCCCCTGTATAGAATGGAGTGTTTCTTTTCAAAATATGCAGCCAATTCCAAGCTTCTATCTCTATAGATTGTTACTTTTGTCCCAACTGCAAGATGTTTCCACTGCTGCTTGCGTGAAGCTAGTAATTCTGCGTCTTGCTTTGTTGAATATAAATCCCGAATTAGATCATTCAGCTCAGCTTGAGTCACTAAATGGAGTTCATCATCAGTCACATACAAACTAGCACTGCTGGTGAAAGCTGTTTCGGACTCACTGCTCGTAGCACTGGGAATAACTGATAATGGATCATTTGGTGGATGTTGAGCTGGTTGGGAAACCCATGTGACATTCGCGTAAGCAATACTTTTTTCAATTTTTCATATTGAATCCAGCAAGTTTTGTTAAACAGAAATAACAATCGGTTTGGTGGTTACTTGACTCTGTCCAAAGTACTGGAATTGAAAAGTCGAACCAAATATTCACCACACACAAAAAAAGCTTGAAACGATCTCCCTGAAATGCTAAATGAATCATATATAATAGAGGATGTGCAAACCATGATTTTGCCACAAGAAAACTGACAACGCAAGAGTGGATGAGATCGGAAATAACATCGGACAGAGAATTGCGACATATAAAAATGAATGTGGAAGCAAATTGTGTGACATACATTGTTTGTGCCGCAAGATTTGAAGATAAAACTGTTAAGATAATTGAACTTTATATTTTAAACAGCAATTTATGTATTTGCTTAACTCTGTGTTGTTATGATGTGGGTATTGCGAAAATTTTCCTTTATATTTAGAAAGTTGATATTTTTTGGATAAATTTGATTTAATGTTTAATAATCATAATTGATTTTTTATTTGAAAAAAAAGGAAGCAATAACAATAAAACTTTTTTGAACTTTTATATTGAAAAATAAAGATGTAGTAAAAAAAAAACTGTTTTTGAATTTATTTGATTTCATATTAAAAAAAAAAGGAGCAGTAACAAAAAAATCTCTTTTTGAATTTATTTTGTGGCCCTGAAAAGGGCCTTTTTTATATTTTATGGTCGTGAAAAGGGCCTTTTTTATATTTTGTGGTCGTGAAATGGGCATTTTATATATTGAATTTCGCATCGAATCAGCCTTCAGTCACATCCTGCTTATCCAAAGGAGTTAATAAATGAAAAAAAGAAAACTAAAAATTTTATTAATAAATAGTTCATGTATAATTGTTAAAAAAAATAGTAAACATAAAAATTTATGTTATTGTCTTTAAAATAAACATAATTAAAAATTTTCAAAGCGTCATCTCAAATAATGTAAAGTGCATATGTAGGTATGTACAAAAACCGTACATCACATATGACAACTCTTACGAAAACTGAGAATAGTGGAAATTAGAAGTATAAATGCAAAAAATATTCAAAATTCAAAAATAACGATTGTTTGTTTGGACAGAGTTGTATCTTCTGAAATTAATACAAAGTAAAGCTGTATGGTACGAAAAGTGAAAACTAACCACACTGCTCGTAGGCCTGACTTTAGGTGAGTGTGTTAAAGCGCTGACCAAAAAGTGCAAGTACGAGTGTATGTGAGAAGGTTCATGGTTCGAAACCTCACGGCCGCCCTAAGTAGAAAAAATTTTCATATAGAAACAATCTATTCAATTAAAAACATAACAATTATCACAATGTTCAATAAATCGCTGATGAAGGTCGAAATGCCAGAAACCGGTCCGATTAAGAATACAGTGCAGTTATGAATTTTTGAAATATATGCTTTCTTCTTCTTTACCACGCACCATTTAAACAAAATTAAAAAATTGCATATTAATTACAGTAGTAATTGCAATATGTCTGAAAAATGACGATAAATCTAACAAACAAAAAATTTTTTTAATTTAAAATTTTATTGTCTTTCATTTAATAATGCAGTTAGTTGACATAAAAAATTATGTCATTGTCTTTGGAAAATAATAAGAATAAAAAAGAAGATGAAAATTTTAATAATAAAAACTTAATAAATAATTGCGTTAAAAAGGAAAAAGAAGTTAACATAAAAATTTATGTCATTGTCGTGAAAAGAAACACTTATTTTATTTTGTTAATTTTTTTAATTTCTTATTTTCCTTCAGTTGTTGCATCTTATTAACAATCAAGGTATTTACTAATGTTTTAGAGTCTTTATATAACAAAACAGTTATATACAAATCTAAAACTGCTTTCTTATGTAATCTGCAGGGATCGGTTTCATCAAACCATCCAGAGAATACCTTCGATGTAGCCAGAATCCGATGAATTTCATTTATTATACTATGTCTTAAGTTTATGTTATGGTAATTTTTCATGAAGAATTTCCTGTAAATGGAGAACTTTTTAGATATATCTGAATAATACTTAGATGTTACTACAATTTTATCCACATTATGGGCCTTGTTCTGTACGAATGTTGTCGCTTCTGCTGATGGCCCTTTTGCCATTTCTAGACATCTACCGCATTGGATTTTCTTCAGAAAATTGGAAAAAATTACATATCCTCTGTAATATTCTAGTGTTTCCAATTCATTGCTACTCATCTCAACATCCTGATGAATAGCAACTCTGCCATTGTCCACATCCACTTCATCCGTTGATATTGGAATATTAAGATTGTTTCTTAATATTGACTTTTGGTGAGATATATCCTATGATTCTTCATTTGCTGTTCCCCATTCCAGCATATCTTCGTCGTCTTCACTGTTGTTGTCACAATTATATTTGAAAGTTATTATTTTCATTGATATCAGTCGCGCTAGAATATATTGTAGCTCATTGATCGAAGGATGATCGTTTGAACCAACCCTTCAATCGTATCTTGAAACACAAATTTTCCAGCACGTTCTGATTAAGTTTCCCAAAAAGAATGAAATTTACTTCACTTTTATATTTATGGAACAAATGTTGGCTTAAGTCAAGGAAACACCTTAATGTAAGGATGAAACCATTGATACATTTGTTTCTCGATAAACCGGTAAAATTAAATGTCTCCAAGTATTCTATAAATTCCAGAATGAATTCAGTTGTTTCGTGACCCCCCAACAAAGTCTGCTTGCGGAGAAGAAGATGAATGATGTAACGTTCGATGGATTAATGGGGAAATTAACTCCATAAAATTTTTTCTTAGTTTTTTCATATTTTTTATTTAAGCAAATTTTTTATTTTTTATTACTTTTTTTTAAATGAATTTATTATTATTTATTATTTTTTTTATGAATTATTTATTTTAAGTTTTTTTGTTAATTAAAACTTTTTTGAAAAAATTATAAATTTTTGTTTCTTTATTTTTATTGAATTTGATTTTCCAATTATAAAAACCAATTCATCATCTTTTGTATGAATTAGCAAAATGCCCATCCTTATATTGCATTGAATATAAAACTCTTTTTCATAATTAGATATGAAATCTTTGAAAATGTTATAAAAACTATGTATGTATGTGTTTGTTTGTTGATTTCTTGGCTTGTTGTGTGTATACCCGGTTAGCATTTTCAAGCGTGCTTCAACAATCAATTTTGTAAAGCGAGTCATAAAACCGTGTTATAATTTCATAAAATGCTCACTTGGTTTTTTGATTATTGCTCTGTTACAGTGTCTCTTGTGCCAAATAACAATGCGTTACATTGTGTCCTATCTGTGCAACGTACGTGACACAGTCTATGAGTATTTTAAATTCTCATGGCCTATAAAACGTTGTTGGTTCCCATCTCTTCCCTCTTGTTCTTGCGGTAAAATCATGGTTTGCACATCCTCTATTATATATGATTCTTGCTATTATGAAGATTTAGAATGAATGTGGGCTTCTGTCAGTATTGACTGTTATAAAAAATCAACAAGAAGTGATAGCCCAGATTAGTTAAAAAACATGCTTCTGCAGTCCATTTTTTTTTTTTTTAATTTGTAGACCAGTGTATTTAGCCATAGTCCCCATAAAACGTTGATTCCCAATCTTCACTTAAATATACATACAAAAAAAAAAAACAAAACATTGCACAGAATTTTCTTAAATTTGGTTTGGATACGGTTTTTCTAAAAATAAGTGACTTCACTAAATATACCTGGTCCCCATATAAAATTAATATCCGGTATGAAAGTGTGCGAAGTTAGCCCTCCATTTTTGGAAATACAATTTTTTGAAGATTGTTCTGAATTATTCTACAATGCTCCAAAACGATGAGTTTCTAAAATGTAATTTCTACCGGTAAATCGAAAAAAACGAATTTTAAGCTTTGCCCCCCCCCCACTTTTGGAAAAAAAAATTTGGTGGTTGTTCTAGGTTGTTCTAAACATTGTTCCAAAATAGATATGTCGCAAATCGTAACGTACGCAAATGAGAACGAAAAACATTTTTTTGCGATATCAACGTTGTTATTAAACGATATATTTTTATGCAACACGAAAGTTAACGTACAGATTCCAAAATTTCTCTCGTACAAGGTATCCTGATTGGCTCTGAATCTTGGACATGATATAGAGAGGATGTAAAATTAAGGTACTCATATATTTGGCGTTGATTAAAATAGTGCTGAGGGTGCCACTCAGGATACCTTGTATGTAAGAAATTTTGGAATCTGTACGTTAACTTTCGTGTTGCATAAAAATATTGATATCATTTAATAACGTTGATATTTTTTTTCCAAAAGTTGTGGGCAAAGTTTAAAATTAGTTTTTTTTTCGATTTACCGATGCAAATTATATTTTAGAAACTCATCGTTTTGGAACATTATCTTAAAAAAATTTTATTTCCAAAAATGGGGAATTTTTAACTTTCTTTAATTTTTTTTTTTAATAATTAAATTTTAATGTTCTTATGCCAGTTTTCACAATGTATCGTCAAATTGCCTGTTACTTAACCAGGACATAAATTTATTGGACCGATAAACTGCCGGTTAACAATTTTGGTTTTCTCAATGTACCGACAAAAACATTATTTTCAGTTGGCAGTGCCTCTCAAAATACGTATGAAAGTTGGGAGAATTATTTTCAGTTGGCAATGCTTCTCAGAATTGATATGAAAGTTGGGAGAATAATTTATCTGTACGATAAATAAATAACTGGCAGATGAGTGCCGGTTAGCTTTGCGACAAAATAGAAGCAAACCAGACATTGTGAGAAAACCAAATTTCTTTAATCGGCAGTTTCTCGTTGGGATAAAAGATAGGCGCCTATTGAGAAAACGGGCATTAATCTTTTTTTAATTCTCGTTATTTTGTAAGTCGCAATAGATATTTAAATAATCTTAATTTGTAGTTGATAATTAAAAGACTTAAAATTGTCCTTTTTTTCATTGCAACTTTATAACTGCATTTAAGAATTGCTTCCTTTAAAAGCAATAAAAATTACCTTTTTATAATAATTTAACAAATCACTTTTGTTAAGCGAATATAATTTCGTTCAAAGAATTTTTTTTTTTAATTTGAAAATCCAACCAAATATTTTGCAATTCACAATATAAAGACCCTGTTGTCAAAATACTTTCGTGGACATGCTTCATTAAAATCGTGCAATATCGTAAAACGTTTGTATGCCACTGCAAAGACCACAAAGACTACAAATACACATACTATTTTCATAAGATTATTTTTACTAGCTGCAGACTTTTATGCATTATACATGACTTGGTTTTGCTGCTGATTTACAAGTTTTATTTTTCAAAAATAAATTTCCATTATCGAAAATAAATTTCCACATAAACGAGCCCACAATGAGACAAATAAAAATTGTTGAACTTTTTCTTTTTGTATTTTATTT
Source organism: Cordilura impudica (assembly GCA_963682025.1). NCBI lineage: Eukaryota > Metazoa > Arthropoda > Insecta > Diptera > Scathophagidae > Cordilura > Cordilura impudica. The sequence continues at coordinate 64,315,857 of OY821517.1, read as the reverse complement.
TCTGTGGTTTGGTTTTGTTTACACAAACAATAAATACACACAAAAATTTTTTTCTATTCATTTATTTTTGTTTTTGAAATTTGTTTTTGTTTTTCATCAACAATTAGTTGAAAAAAGCCAAATATATGGTTTTTCTTAAATTTTGTTTTGTGTTTGGAAAATATTAAAAATAACAAAAGTGCAAAAGAGTTAGATAATGTGTTTTAGTGGTGACTGGTTCTTGGGTGAAAATTGAAAAATTTTTTTTTGGTTATAAATAATTCTGGCAAAAAATCAGCAATTATTTTTTTCTTTTGTCCGATGATCTCCAAGTATAGAGCTTTGGCATTGTGCCAACGAAAAATGTGTGTATATTTTCTTGATAATATTCTTGTTGTTGGTTTCTTTTTTGTGTTTTGAACGCAGTGTCGCACTTTTGCGCAGTAATGGTAATCAACAAAGAGAAAATTTACACAGAGTGGATTATTTGATATGCTGTCAGAATTTACTTATCCCATATAAATGTTCTCTTATTATTTTAAGAAAATATATATCAATTTGTATATAAATATATTATGAGAAATTTTCATTGGGCCTATGGAAAAGATTATTCTTAACCAAAACCTTAATTTTAATAAAAAAAAATATAAAAAAACAAGTGAAAAAATTATAGTCGGTCTAGGCCGATTATACGGTATCATATACCATGGTTTAGGGACCCTATCTCTTCGGTCCAACTAATTCGATATAGAAAATAAGCATAAACCTAATTTGAGTGGCATTGATATTAATTTTTTTGGCTGCTGATATGAAAAAGTTCATATCGGGTACTGTAATTATATGGGCCGATCCTGAACATATTTGGCAAAGTCACTCATATTTTGATAAAATATATGCAAACAAATTTGAGAAAAATCCGCCCAATATTTTTGTTTTTTGAGGGATTTAAGTGAAGATCTGGAAGCAGCTCTATATGGGGCCTATGACTAAGAATTGTCCTATTGGGATTATTTTTGGACCACTGATTAATGGATATAATAAAGACATATAAACCCAATTTGGCTGAGATCTATATGATAATTTGGATCTTGCGGCAATTTATGTCGATTTCATAGGGGTCATTTGTATGGGGACTAGGTCTGAACATGAACCGAATTTCACCAATTTCAACAGCCTTCCTCCTATGGCCGAAAAAAGCTTATATACCAAATTTCAGCAAAATATATTCATATTTGCAACCTGTAGCTTGATTACAAGGTTTACATAGACACACAAACGGACGGACGGCCGGACGACGGACATCTCTAAATCGACTCAGAAATTGATTCTAAGTCGATCGGTATAATAAACGATTGGACTAGGTCAAATATTTTTGGTAGTTACAAACAGCAGCACAATGTCATTATACCACGTGGTGGTATGGGGTATAAAAATAAAAAATAAGCAGCCTTAACAGAAAAAGCAAATAGCAATTTATATAGTAAATTCTTATAAATTTTTTTCTTTATTAGTATTCTAGGGCCATACTCAATTTTATTATTTTATTTAGTTAGAAAATGTAACCCGGTGTGCTTCGCTACCAAATCCCCCCCCCGCATCTTAATGAAACGGCTCTCGCAAAGTCGCAAGGCTCTCACACTACTCCAGATACATGACATTTATTATTTACTTTGTATGGGGGTGTCACGCCCCTTCGTCTGATGCCGCCCATTTTTTGTCTGACTACAAACGTTAAAATTAGGTGACCTAAGACAAATTTGCAAAGTTGTCTCTGTCAGAGTACTCAAGATATATGATATTGAGTAACTACTTTGTATGGGAGGTACCATGCCCACTTATCCAATCCCGCCCATTTCCGGTATACATAGCTACTAACATTAATAATAGGTGACCTCACAAAAATTTGCAAAGCTCTCCCTATCATAGTATTCAATACATATCATATTAAAAATTAACTTTGTACGGGAGGTGCCATGCCCACTAAATATATTTTAAAAAATATAGCCTACAGCACTTCCCATATCCGCAGTAAGAATCTGTAAAACTTTCAGGAAACAAACAAACAAACACACATTACCTCTTTATTATATTAATATAGGTTTATTTATTTATATATTTCTTTTTTTTTTGTGTCATTCAAAAAAAACCAAATAATATTTCTGATATAACGGGTGATGGCAAAAAATTTTTTAAAAATTTATTTGCAAGCTACCAAAGACTAATAAAACAAGTAAGAAAATTATTTTCGGTCTAGATGGTCTTAGGTCCAACTAATTGAATTTATAAAATAAACTTAATGCAAATTTGAGTGGCATTGTAATTAATTTGTTTGTGTGAAGATATGAAAAAGTTCATATCGGATACTACATATTTGGTAAAGACACTTAAAGCAGATACAAACTGAATTTGATAAAAATCTTGGCGCTATTTTTTTATTCTTTGATAGATTTAAGTGAAGATCGGAAATCAGTTTTATTTCTGGACTGCAAATTAATGGGCGTAAAAATGCAAACAAACCAAATTTGAGCGAAATCTGTATGATCTCATGGGGGACATTTGTATGCGGAATAGGTCTGAACATGCACCGATTCTCACAAATTTCAAAAGAGGCCATGCTATGGCCGATATAAGCTTATGTACAAGGTTTGATTACAAGGTTTACATGGACACAAGGAGATACAAATAGACGAACGGACGGACAGATGGACGGATAGATGGACGGACATCACTAAATTGACTCAGAAAGTGATTCTGAATCGATACCGATCGATATTGGTAGTTACAAACATCATCATAAACTCATTATACCCTGACATATTGCTCTAGGAAACAATTCATGTATAATCGAAAAATGTACTTTATCAGCCGAACAGAGAAGTTTGTCAGCATTTTTGTCTATTTTTCTTTTTTTCAAGATTTTGATAGTTTTTATCTCTCCAATTTTTCCTATTTACGTTTAGATAGAGCCATTTTAGTCATTCTACTTCCACAGTGTTAAGACTCTCTTTTGAAATAATTCACTATAAATTTTTTGTCTAGCTTTTCATTGGTTTTAATAAAATGTTACAACGCGCGTACATATCCTCCATGGTACTTGGATGGATATTAAAGGAAGTTAATGGAAATTAATATGGGACCTATGACTAAGAATTGTCCTATAGGAATTATTTTTGGACTACTGATTAATGAATATAATAAACACATACAAACCCAATTTGCCTGAGATCTATATGATAATTTGCATCTTATGGCAATTTATGTCGATTTCATAGGGGTCATTTGTCTGGGGTCTAGGTTTCAACATTCACCGAATTTCACAAATTTCAATAGCGATCATTCTATGGCCGATAAAAGCTTATGTATGTACTAAATTTCATCTAAATATATTCATACTTGATTGAAATGTTTACATGGACGCACAGACGGACGGACGGATGGACGGACGGATATCGCTAAAACGACTCAGAAAGTGATTCTGAGCTAATCGGTATAACAAAAGATGGGTCTGGGTCAAATATTTTTGGTAGTTACAAACAGTAGCACAAAATCATTAAACCCAAACCACATAGTGGTATAGGGTATAAGGAGCATGCTCAGAAGTGGAATAGATCCGATTCCTGGGATGTGGTAAAAGGTTGGATTGTCACCAATGCACTCATCGAGGGTTTGCCATAGAATGGAACTTGTCTTTTACGGATCCTATACATACGTTTCACCAAGAAAGTTTTTGATGTGTAAACATTCGTACGCTTACGGGGAACTTTCTATTTCACAATACAATCACAAAAACAGCGTAACATGTGAGACGTAAGACAAAATCGGTGTGACTTATGATTGTATTGGTCAAAAAATTATGATATGAATAACCTCTTTGAAAATGAAAAATGAAAAATTAAAAATAAAAAATTAAAAATTAAAAATTTAAAAAAAAAATTGAAAATTAAAAATGAAAAATGAAAAATAAAGAATGAAAAATAAAAAATGAAAACTGGAAAATAAAAAACGAAAAACGAAAAATAAGAAATGAAAAATGGAAAATAAAAAATTAAAAATTAAAAATGAAAAATGAAAATGAATAATGAAAAATAACAAATGAAAAATAAAAAATGAAAAATTAAAAATAAGAAATAAAAACTAAAATCCAGATCGGAGAACTTAGTAGGATTTAGTGTTACAACTAATCGCGAAGTTATAATAACCTCAAACCTACCATCATATAGTTCCATTCTATCCGCAGAATTGATTGCCATATACCAGGCAATAAAATACGTTGGCCCCAAAAGAGGGAAGTACGCAATATGCTCTGATTCTCTATCGGCCCTGAAAATGATTATGAATATTTCCAATAATAACCCCTACGTTTGCTACATAATAAATACTTTGATACATAGACAAAATGATATAACTGTTGTTTGGACACCGGGTCATTGTAGCATTGAAGGAAATGAATACGCTGACAGTGTAGCGAAAAACGCCCTAAGATCCCCCCTAATAGGTACTGAAAATTACAATACAAGGGACCTTTTGAAATATATCAAAAATTACTACGCCGAACATAATGACACCTATTCTCAGACCTCGCATTGGTACAAAACTGTTAATAAAGATAAGTTTAATATTAGAAAATATTTTAACAGTGAAATAAACAAACTAAATCGAAGGGATATTATAAAGTTTCTAAGGATCCGTCTAGGCCACTCAAAAAACACACATGGCCCTTTGATAAACATTCCCAACATACCAACATGTAACTGTAACATTATAAGTCCTTCATCCCACGAACATATCTTATCTCATTGCCCCCAATACCAAAATATAAGACGACAAATATTTAAAAATGAAAATCCTTTATCCTTGATATCCGATCCTACTATAGACAACATTAAAAGTATAATTGAATTCCTGAAAATAACTAAAATCTATAACTTTATTTAACCTAAGTAATATTATTATTACTATGAACTTAATTTGAGCTTAAAGCCTAGGTAGCTATTGCTCAGTATATAACAATTAGCTTATAATTTTAATTTTAAGTTAATTATGTAAATAAATAAATAAATAAAAAATAAAAAAAAATAAAAAATTAAATTTAAAAAATCAAAAATAAAAAAAGAAAAATGAAAAACGAAAAACTAAAAATGAAAAATATAAAATGAAAAAGGAAAAATAAAAAACTAAAAATGAAAAATAAAAAATGAAAAATAAACAAGTAAGAAAATTATAGTCGGTCTAGACCGACTATACGATACCCTATACCATGCGTTTAGAAACCCTATGTCTTAGGCCCAATTAACTGGACATTGTAAATAAGCAAAAACCAAATTTGAGTGGGATTTTTATTAATTTTTTTGGCTGCAGATATGAAAAAGTTCATATCGGATGCTATATCTATAAAGGGACTAGGTCCAAAAATGGACCGATCCTGATCATGTTTGGTAAAGTCTCTTGTATTTTGCAAAAATATGTACAAACAAAATTTGAGAAGAATCAGTGCAATATTTTTGTTTTTTAATAGATTTAAGTGAAGATCGGGAAGCAGCTCTATATGGGGTCAAAGGGATCATTTTTGGACTACTCATTAGTGGATGTAATGAACGCATACAAACCCAATTTGAGTAAGATCTATATGACAATTTGGATCTTATGGCAATTTATGTCGATTTCATATGGGTAATTTGTATGGGGGCTAGGTCTGAACATGGACCGATTCTCACCAATTTCAATAGCGTTCATCCCATGGCCGATAAAAGCTTATACACCAAATTTCATCAAAATATATTCATATTTGCGACCTGCAGTTTGATTACAAGCTTTACATGGACACACAGACGGACGGACGGACCGACGGACGGACATTGTTAAATCAACTCAGAAAGTGATTCTGATTCGATCGGTATAATTAAAGATGGGTCTAGGTCAAATATTTTTGGTTGTTACAAACAGCAGCACAAAGTCATTATACCCAAACCACATAGTGGTATAGGGTATAAAAATGAAAAATTAGAAATAAAAAATAAAATGTCGAAAATAAAAAATAAAAAATTAAAAATAAAAAATGAAAAATAAAAAATTAAAATAAAAAACAAAAAATGAAAAACGAAAAACTAAAAATACGAAATACGAAATAAAAAATGAAAAATATAAAATGAAAAATGAAAAATGAAAAATGAAAAATGAAAAATGAAAAATAAAAAATAAAAATAAAAAATAAAAAATAAAAAATAAAAAATAAAAAATAAAAAATAAAAAATGAAAAATAAAAAATTGGAAATGAAAAATTAAAAATAAAAAATGACAAATGACAAATGACAAATGAAAAATAAGAAATGAGAAAAGAAAAATAAAAAATGAAAAACGAAAAATAAAAAATGAAAAAAGAAAAATATAAAATGAAAAACGAAAAATAAAAAATGAAAAACGAAAAATTAAAAATGAAATATGAAAAAATAAAAAGTAAAAAATTAAAAATGAAAATAATAAATGAAAAATAAAAAACGAGAAATTGAAAATTAACCGGTTGAAATAATAAATAATAATAAATATTTTTATTTTAGCAGAGCCCCTGCGGTTGATTGCTATAAGTTATACATAGATGACGCTTTCTGTTTGATTTTGAAAAAGTGCCATAAAAAATCTTTAATTACTAGATTTTTACACATTTCCCTGTGATCGCACTCACATGATTATTTTTTTTTTTTTTTATTTTTGCAACACTTAAAGCGGCATATGAATTCTTGCAGCCCAAAAGATTTTCGAAAATTGTTTGCAGTTTCTTTGGATATTGATTCAGACTGGGCTTTTTGTTTTCATTAACATCTGCATTTATTGTAATATTTATAATAAATGTGAATGAAACATTTGTAAAAGTAAGAAATTCGTTAAACTTAATCCTAAGATATTATAAAAATAATACTGAATTTTAAAAAATATTGTAGAGGTGTTAACATATATTAGGGCATTTCTTGGCGCAGTGATGCCCGATTTACCCCATTTTCAATAATAACCTGTTCGAAACAATGGCAAATAATATTGTTTTAAGTTTATATAGGTAAATGGTTTATTTTGTGGATAATCGTGACTTTAACAAACAGACAGACGGATAGACAGACGGACAGATGGAAGGACATCGATCAATGTGTTATAAACGGAATGAAAAATTGATTTAAACCCCTGCACAGTGGTGTGGAGAGTATAATAACAAAATTGTATGTTTCATAACCTAATTTTTTGGATAAAATGGATATCAGTGACCCCGACCGTAAGAAATCATATTTCGCTTTAAGTATAAAATTCTGTCAGTCCTCCGTATGCTCTTCAAATTATCATTTCCGCGCATTAATGCTTAACTGTGTATTTTAATTCTTAGATTATCGTCGGTTTTCTGGCGTAGACTTTATTGTTAAGGTATTTTCGCAAGAAATAGTCGAAAAGTGGTATCAGATCTGGGTAGCCGGCAGTTTATTCTCTGAAACTCCTTCGTTTAAGCCACCTGTTTCGAAGACTCTCATAAAAATATGCTCGGGCATCATTAAGACAAATTCTCAGTGTATACATCTCATTGGCTCACCCTGTATAAAAAGTCTTGTTCTACGTCTTTCAATTTGTCCTTGAAATACCAAAATATTACTATATAATATAAATAAAGCAATATACAAGCAATAACTCAGTGCCTTTTGAACTTGACTCGTAGTTAATTAAAAAGCAACACTGCATCCGTCATAAACTAACATAAAAAAATATTGAATAAGCTCCAGCATTATGTTTGTATTTGGCAGCTAATCAATCTAAATAATTTTTGTAAATATGTAAGAGTGAATTTCGAGTACTCGTAAGACAATATGTGGTTAGGGTATGTTGGATTTGCACTAATATTTGTAACTATCTTGTAATCATACAACAGGTCGCAGATATAAATATTAATGAAATTTTGTATATGAGCTTCTATCGGCCATTGGGTGAATGCTATTGAAATTGGTGACTATCGTTTCATGTTCAAACCTAATTCCCATACAAATGACCCCCTATTAGACCGACCTAATTTACTATAAGGTTCAAATTAACATATAGATCTCGGTCAAATTTAGTTTTGTGTGTGTTTGTTACATCTAATAAATAGTAGTCCAAAAATAAACACCGTAGGACAATTCTTAGTCATAGCCCCCATATAAAGCTGCAACTCGATCTTCACTTAAATCTATCAAAAAACTAAAATATTGAACAGATTTTGCTCAGATAATTACCTTTTCCAAAAATGGTCAGGATCGGTGCATTTGTTGAACTATGACTTTTTCATATCTGTAGGCAAAAAATTAATAACAATGCCACTTAAATTTGGCTTATGCTTATTTTCTATATCCAATTAGTTGGACCTAAGATAATTTCTCTAAACGAATGGTATAGGGTATCGTATGGTCGGTATAGAACGAATATAATTTTTGTACTTGTTTTAGTGATAAAAAAAAGTGTTTACTGAGTTTCGTTGTGATCGCACAAGCACTAGTAACTCCTGCCGTTTTGAGCAGCCACCTGAAAATGTTGGAAAAATTCTCTATATGGTGTTTGAAACATGTATCCATTACAATCGAACCGGTACCGAAAGGGGCTAAGTTGGGCTTATCCACCAACAATGTCATGGCGACAATTTTTTGGATTGTACGCGACACAATCTACCTTCGAAAGGAAAAAGCAATAAACGGTAAATGTTATGTCAACTTACTGGACCGATTCAACGACGCGTCTCGTTGCGACGCACAGTGAACCATATCACGAGAAGGCGATCAAAAAATCTATAACTTTGGATTGGGTTGGAATTTTGATATGCGGTTTTTTTTTTTTTCTTTTGTTTGGTAGGTGGGACTTTAGCCTTTAATTTTTGCTATAAAACGTAAATATCGACCGATAATGGAAAAAAGTTATGGAGGGTTTAAAATACATTTTCATTTTTAGTTGAATTTTAGTACAAAAGTGAAGTGTTAAAAAGTTAAAAGGTCTTATTTTTTCAGCTAATTTTACAACAAATACTTTTTAAAGAAAATTTTAAGCTAAATTTGGTCAGAAAATGCCCAACTTCGACCCCCGTAAACTTTTTAGTCCTAATGTTCACTAGGGCCAAAGGTTGGCTTTTTTTTTCGAAAGAGCCCGAGTTAAAATATAATTTATTAAAAGTAACGTGATATTGGTTCAATATAAAGAAGTTTCAATGAAAAAGTCGTATGTTTTTACTTTAGTTAAAATTTTTTTATTGTCGTTTTAAATATTTCTATATCAATTTTTATTGTAAATTTATAAAATATATAAATTTTTAAATTAAGAAAAATTTTAACTTTATAAAGAAGAGTATCTATAATATTAATAGGCTAGGCGATTTCTTGTGACTGATGTTTTGTTCTACCATTTTATCCCGATTTCGACCAAACGTATATTATTTGAAAGATATTTCTTTTTAGCCGATTTGCAGATTTGTAGATTTTGAAATTTTTTCCTTTATTTTGAGTAAATTGCATTTAAAGTTGCTACTATCACGTACATAAAATTATACATATGTATGCTATGTGTTAATGTGTTTGTAATAAAAAAATCATGTGAGTCAGATCACAAGGGAGATGTGTAAACATATAATAATTAAAGAAAACATCAACATCATATTTTCCAGTGCATAAAAAATAAGTCGATAATGCTGTTTTCTGAAATTCAATTGATGTTTTCTGAAATGCAATTGATGTTTTCTGAAATTCAATTGATGTTTTCTGAAATACAATTAATGTTCTCAGCAATTAAAATAATGCCTTTTGAAATTCAATTGATGTTTTCTGAAATTCTAATTATGTTTTCTGAAATACAATTGATGTTTTCTGAAACTCGAATGATGTTTTCTGAAATTATATTGATGTTTTCTGAAATTCTATTTATGTTTTCTGAAATTCAAGTGATGTTTTCTGAAATTCTATTGATGTTTTCTGTAATTCAATTGATGTTTTTTGAAACTCGAATGATGTTTTCTGAAATTATATTGATGTTTTCTGAAATTCTATTTATGTTTTCTGAAATTCAATTGATGTTTTCTGAAACTCGAATGATGTTTTCTAAAATTATATTGATGTTTTCTGAAATTCTATTTATGTTTTCTGAAATTCAAATGATGTTTTCTGAAATTCAATTGATGTTTTCTGAAATTCAATTGATGTTTTCTGAAACTCGAATGATGTTTTCTGAAATCATATTGATGTTTTCTGAAGTTCTATTTATGTTTTCTGAAATTCAAATGATGTTTTCTGAAATTCAATTGATGTTTTCTGAAATTCAATTGATGTTTTCTGAAACTCGAATGATGTTTTCTGAAATTATATTGATGTTTTCTGAAATCCTATTTATGTTTTCTGAAATTCAAATGATGTTTTCTGAAATTCTATTGATGTTTTCTGTAATTCAATAGATGTTTTCTGAAACTCGAATGATGTTTTCTGAAATTATATTGATGTTTTCTGAAGTTCTATTTATGTTTTCTGAAATTATATTGATGTTTTCTGAAATTCTATTGATGTTTTCTGTAATTCAATTGATGTTTTCTGAAACTCGAATGATGTTTTCTGTAATTCAATTGATGTTTTCTGAAACTCGAATGATGTTTTCTGAAATTATATTGGTTTTCTGAAATTCTATTTATGTTTTCTGAAATTCAAGTGATGTTTTCTGAAATTCTATTGATGTTTGCTGTAATTCAATTGATGTTTTTTGAAACTCGAATGATGTTTTCTGAAATTATATTGATGTTTTCTGAAATTCTATTTATGTTTTCTGAAATTCAAATGATGTTTTCTGTAATTCAATTGATGTTTTCTGAAACTCGAATGATGTTTTCTAAAATTATATTGATGTTTTCTGAAATTCTATTGATGCTTTCTGAAATTCAATTGATGTTTTCTGAAACTCGAATGATGTTTTCTGAAATTATATTGATGTTTTCTGAAGTTCTATTTATGTTTTCTGAAATTCAAATGATGTTTTCTGAAATTCAATTGATGTTTTCTGAAATTCTATTGATGTTTTCTGTAATTCAATTGAAGTTTTCTGAAACTCGAATGATGTTTTCTAAAATTATATTGATGTTTTCTGAAATTCTATTTATGTTTTCTGAAATTCAAGTGATGTTTTCTGAAATTCTATTGATGTTTTCTGTAATTCAATTGATGTTTTCTGAAACTCGAATGATGTTTTCTAAAATTATATTGATGTTTTCTGAAATTCAATTGATGTTTTCTGAAATTCAATTGATGTTTTCTGAAACTCGAATAATGTTTTCTGAAATTATATTGATGTTTTCTGAAATTCTATTTATGTTTTCTGAAATTCAAATTATGTTTTCTGAAATTATATTGATGGTTTCTGAAATACAATTGATGTTTTCTGAAATTCTACTGATGTTTTCTGAAATTCAATTAATGTTTTCTGAAACTCGAATGATGTTTTCTGAAATTATATTGATGTTTTCTAAAATTCTATTTATGTTTTCTGAAATTCAAGTGATGTTTTCTGAAATTCTATTGATGTTTTCTGTAATTCAATTGATGTTTTCTGAAACTCGAATGATGTTTTCTGAAATTATATTGATGTTTTCTGAAATTCTATTTATGTTTTCTAAAATTCAAATGATGTTTTCTGAAATTATATTGATGGTTTCTGAAATACAATTGATGTTTTTTGAAAGACGATTGGAAAATGTTTAGAAAAGAACATATCATAATTTTTTCACCAATACAATCATAAGTCACACAGCGTTATCTTCTTCAGCTCACACCGATATGAGTTACGCTGTTTTTGTGATTGTATTGTGAAATAGAAATTTACCCCCCTGCGCGTATAGATGTTTACACATCAAAAAGAGTTTGTTTTTTGTGTTGATTTGTGAATTGGCTTTAATTGATTAGCACATTCTTAGGGTCTTTATTTACTGAAAAAAAAAGAAAATTTCCTAGAATTTTCGCTCGAATCTCGAGGGCTGGAATGTGCTAGTAACTTATTGTTAGTGTTCTGAGAAACTACTTTAAATCAAACAATTTTAATAAATATTTCTTCTAATTAGCCTGGATTTTCATCTTCTAGAAGTTAACAAAATAGTGATAAGGTCTTCATTAGTGCATCATCTGGATATTTCTCTAGTGTTGTGCTCGCCAAAGGATATGTAGACTTTGTTACTTTTTTCTTGCGCTTCTTCAGATAGATTGGTAGCATAGTGTTTTGAACTATTTGTTCCCCATGATACAAAATTTTATGAACTGTGGATGGCATATATCTCCAAGAGTATTTTTCGTTATAAAGTATAGCTGCTTTCTTGGCGTACTTTCCAAATTTTTTTGCATTTATCTTTCTGCTGCATGCTAGAACTTGTAATATAATTTTGAATCGTCTTATTAATTCATGATCTGCACCTGTGATAGATGCTGCAGTTTCTGGATCGGAAAAAAGTAGGCTGTAATTATACTCCCAATTCTTTTTTTACACGGTAGATACGTTCCAGAAAACACCGTGTAAAAAAAGACACGCAGCATTGGAAAAATATAAGATCGCTTCAACCACCTCAAAAAGCCTACAAAATTAATAATTCGGTAAAAAAAACATAAATTATTTGGTCCAGTATACCATGTCCATTTTATTTCACATTCGTTAAATTATTTTTAACAAAGAAATATAAAAATAAAAAATTCACATACATACATACATACATATTTTTAGAAATTAAAACATAATTTGAAAAAAAACACAAAAAATTGTGTACAAACATTAAAACTGGTACTTTATTCGCTGTCAGTTTCTGATATTAATCGAATTCTTTTGTTCTGCGTTGGCCCATCTGCAATTGCGTTCATTGGTAACCTATCAGAAACAGTTTCAGGAACAGGTTTATTTATTTTGATAGCAAATTCGTTTATAGTACGTTGTGGTGCTACTTTGGGGAGTTCTTTGTACAGCTCCTTATGTCGAGTCATACAGGATTGTAGATCTGATTGAAATTTGCGCCTCTTTCTTTATGTGCTTATTTGTCAGAAAATGTTCTGCTAATTTATTTGCCAGTTGAAGCCCATCAAGTAATGAGCTGGTGGTTATTGAAGACGGAATTTCTACATCATCAGTATTATCATTTTAGTCAACGTCTTCAAGTGCAGCTTCTAATAACTCGTCTTTATTGCATGCCTTTCTAGAAATCCTTGCAAACATCCGTTACTAGCAGGAAATATATATTCTTTGTTGTCGATGGCGTTCGAAGACGTTGATGGGGCCATCCTTTTTATTTGGTCATAAGTTCTTTAAGCCTTGTGCTTAATAGTATGGTTTCAAGTGGTATACGTTTTTGTGTATAATTTTCTATCCATGACAAGAGGACCTCTTCCATTTTTTCCATAAGTAAATTTCTCGTATATGAAGAGGATTTAACACTCGCTTAGTTTAATTTCAAAGATTTTCCAACGGAACTGGGACGTTCGCCATTTCCAAGTCGGTCCAAAATTTTAAAAAATTTTTAAATAAATTATGCTTTATGAAAAGTTTTAACTTAACATATGTACCTCTTTATCTCAACACAAGTTGTTTTATTTCACTAAATTGAAAAATATAACTTTTATAAATTTTCTTTTAACCAAATATTAATTTTAACTTACATCTTACACATTTAAAATTCACTAAAATTGAAATGAACGTAAAAAGTGAATATATGCATTCGTATGTATTGTTTAAATTGTAAATCCCCTAAATAATGTACGAGTAGTAAACAAAAAACACAAACAAGGAACAGTTAAATTCAAAATAATTCTAATTAGTTTTTTGTTTTTTTTTTGGTTTTCCGTGTAAAAACAGGATAAGATTATTTTTAAAACCATTTTATTTCAAAATCGAGTAAAAAAGATCATGTAAATAAAGGATTGGGTCAAGTTGCGACTATTAATGTTTTCGAAAAATACGTATGTAAATGTACCTGTCAAAATAAAAAAGATTTTACCCATAATTATAATTTAACAATTAAGCACATTTTGTCTCAACCCTTTTTTTTAAGTATATAACAACTCATGTCAACTCCACCGTTTCCTTTTTCTGTCAGTATAAAAAACATCTAAACTCACGCGAAAAAAAAATGCACCGGTACGACCAACTTTTGTATTCATAACACACAGACGGACGGACAGACATCGTTAGATCGACTCAGAAAGTGATTTTGTGTCGATCCGTATAATAAAAGATGGGTATAGGTCTAATATGTTTGGTATTCATAAATTTTGCACAAAATATCTGACCTTGGGTCAGAAAAATTGTTCTGATGCACACGGGCGGAAACTGGCGGATATTCAGTGGGGTATAGGAGTGTAGGGGAGGGTTCGGACTACAGAAAAGTGCAACAATTTTTTTATGGCTTTTGATGGAGATTTTTTTTTAAGTAGGAGATTTTCGGAATTTTTTTCCCTTTTTTTAATTTTTTAACGACTCAGTGAATTTATGTTTCTAACATTAATAGCTTAGAAGTTACAAAATTATACAAAATTTATTTTACTTTAAAATCTTTTAAAACAAAAAAGTTATACTCATTTAAAAATTAAAATTTACAAAGAAATTTGTAATTTTAACAAAAAACTGAGAAAGTCCATTTTCGAAGACCCTGTGCGTTGTGATATAGTTGAAATATAGTCCCAATTTTTTGGCTCCCATGGTTCACTGGTTCGAGTACTTACTTTCAAATGAATAACATAACTTTAAAATCGGTAACCATAAAAAAAATGATTTTTGTGCCGCCTTCTCAAAATATGGTCCACAGTGCGACGGTCTGAAAACAAGCCAATGCTCGAGTACACATGTACGTACATATGTAGTCGCCCTGGCAAAATTATTTGAATTGCCAGTGTCTAGTTTATTTTTACAAAACTAAAGAAATATCTCCGTTAAAAGAGATTTAGATACAACAACGGAATCCATAATCTAAGAAATGTCTTGAAAAATCCAATTATTTGGAAAGGGTTAAAAAAGAATGGGAATACATTAGGCAAAGTGTGTTGAGCTAGAAAGAGACGATGTTGAGAAATGAAACTCACGGAAACTTTTACACCTTAAAATATTTTTTTACATAAAAAAAATTGTTTTTCTCTTAATTCGCTCATAACTCAGTACATTTGAAGATTGTCAACTTGTAAAAGTTAACTTCATATGTAAAAAATATTATTAAAATATAAACAATTTAAAATATGTAAAAGTTTTCACATAAAAAAATAATTTTTACATCAAAAATTTGTTTTTTTTTTTTCAAAAATGGGAATAACTTCCACACCAGTATGCGGCACATTATTTATTGAAAAAAAAAAACGTTAAAATACTAACAGTAAACATTTTCTATATTTAGAACAATTTTTAAAATTTTTACAAAATCTTGATAATGGTTTATTTTTTTTTTTTACCAAAGTTCACTTTAATTAAAAAAAAAACATGCGAATTAAAGTGTTCTCTCATCCAATATTTACAGCAAAGAACTAAAAATAAAATTCTTTAAGCTCTTTAAAATTATTTTTTTAATTAAAAAAAAACTAAATACAACAAAAACAAACAAAAAAAAACAATCTCTTTGAGAGTATAATGAATGTGTTAAATATTAAAACTCTCAGATCATTGCAGGGTATAAGAGTTTTTTTCCAGTTTCAAAAATTCATATTTTGAATGATTTTATTTAAAATCTCCAACATTTGAGCAGAATGTTTAAGAGATTTTTATTTTGAAAGATATTTGCCTCTTTTTTTTTTTTTTTGATCTAAAAATAGTTTATATTTTTTTGTTTCATGTAATAAATTTATATTTCACAGAAAGGTGAAGGATGAATTTTGTTTTACTTTTTTTGGTTTGTTTGTTGGCCGTTCTTTGTTTCGTTCAAAACACCTTAATAAAAATTTATTACAATCACACATCGTTCACACTTTTAAATATTTCACTCTTATAAAATGTTGTTTTTTTTTCACAAAACTTTACGAAAATACCTGTGTTTTGCACTTGAAAATCATTTTGTTGACATTTTTTTTTCTTGTGTTTTATATTTATTTTTATTTCGTTTTTTTGTGATTAGACCTTAAGGCGTTTTATGCGTTATTAAAATATATTTATTGTGCATTAATTGTTTAATATATATGTTGTCTTAATTTGTCACATTAGTTATGGATTTTATTTAGTTTTGTTTCTTTTTTTGTAATAAAGGTGTGGTTGTTTATGATTTTTCAATTTGTTTAGTGTCAATAAAAATTTAATTTTAAAAATAAGAGAAAAAGTTAAAAATGACGTGGGCCAACTAAGTGA
Source organism: Cordilura impudica (assembly GCA_963682025.1). Classification (NCBI taxonomy): domain Eukaryota; kingdom Metazoa; phylum Arthropoda; class Insecta; order Diptera; family Scathophagidae; genus Cordilura; species Cordilura impudica. Next base: position 64,299,564 of record OY821517.1, on the reverse strand, counting down.
TGCCCTACATTAGGGAGAACATATCTTGATTTTACTTGTTCGTGAATCGATTAGAGCTCGTATATCCAATTTCATCAAGATAGATATTTGAGAAGGAACACACAGCCAGACAATGAGACGAATCGATATTTTTAAAGCAGGTCAAGTATTTTTCGTAGTATTAAATACAGGCTCACAATCATTGATGTAGGTTATGAAACACTTTGGATTTCCAACAACGTTCTAATGTCTGGTTTTTACTATGTCATTTTCAATGTCAATTGTTGTCAGTTGTATGAAAACGGGTTGTAATGTCTTGTCATTTGCAACCCCTGACAACATTTGACATCTAAAATGAAATTGCCAACATGTTGGTAATTTGTGTTTGTTGCCAGCTAGATTTTTTTTTTAGTTTATAGGATACTAGCAGAGCCCAGCCCTCGAAACTCGAGTGCAAACTCTAGGAAATTTTATTTTATCATTCAATTTATTTCTTTCAATGTTTTTTAATCTATTTAATTCATTAAGTTTATTTCATTATAAATATTTGTTGAACACACAGAAATAAAGGCCACCTTGTATGCCACCTAAAGGTATTAAAATTTTTGGCAATTCACAATTCTACACAGGGTATGTGTTACGCAATTATTGTAATGAAATCTGTACGTTAACTTTCGTGTTGTATAATGTAAAGTTGATTGTGCATGCATAACTTTCCTCAAACTCAATGAATTTAAGCAGTTAATAGCTCAAAAGAAAGAGTGTTCCGAGAGTGAAACGATAAAGATCGATTCATTAGAAGAGAAGCTATGAGAATTCGAATTGCTTGAGTGAATGTGTCCGATAAGAAATGTACAGGGAAGAATCGCGTTAGAGTATAACTTGAGTAAGGTGGGAGTTAAGTAAATTTCAATGATTGATGACATATGTATATGTGTCTAAATCCCTTTCATTAATAAAATGAAGGAAATCGGCCGAATAGAACGGCCAGACGGACTGACTTTAGTTTTGAAAAAAAATTTTTAATTTACATAAGATAATGCAAACGTAATTAATACAAAATTACGAGATGTCAGTTGAGGCAATTGTTTGTAATCACTTAATATTAATGGGAACTAGTGACTGTTTCTAAAAAAAATGGTGTAAATATCTTAGATAGGTAACAAAAAAGGAACTAGATCCTACTAATTCTATGAGATACATTTCAAATTAGAGTAGTTTAAAAAAGTATATTTTTTTAATCTTCACGCGTTACTCCATCATATATTTTTCAATATACTCGTCACTTGAATAAACCCATCACAAAAAAGAGCTTCCAGAGAAGTGAAACAAATCCTATTCTTGGGATGCGGTGAAAGGTTGGATTGTCACCAATGAACTAATCGTGGGTTTGCCATAGGATGGAACTTGTCTTTTATGGATCCATCAGTTGTCCTTCTTGGAGAATAATATCTCATACTTATTTGATCTTACTGTACCTAAGATAACGAAGAACATTAGGACCTATACAAGATCGTGTTTTACAGCACATATTAAACAACTGATTGGTCAAAGAGATAATGCGTTTTCATGTTGGAAAAAATTTAAGTTACCTCAACTTAAAGAAGAATATCGAAATCTTAGAAGAGAAGTTACTCGTGAAATTCGTAGATCAAAGTCTGAATATTATGGCCACCGTTTTGAAAATGCAATTAACACCAAACGGAAATGGAAAATTATTCGGGAAATTGGAATTGGCCGAACTAGTAACAGGAAAACTTGCGAACTCACTCCTGATGAACTTAATTCAGCTTTTACTAATTTACCCACTGTTCAATTTCAACCTCCTGCACACAATACAATCAATAACCTAGTGATTTCTGATAATGATAGTCCATTTGATTTTCAATGTGTTAGCAATGATGAGGCACTTACCTGTCTTTTAGCCATAAAATCAAATGCAATTGGATATGACAACATGCACCCTAAATTTATCAAAATTATCCTTCCTATCCTCTTATCATACATTACTTACATATATAATACGATACTTACCACCAACATAATGGAAGCATGCAAAGGTTAATCCTGTGTCTAAGACAAACTCTGAGTTTAGGCCTATTTCAATACTACCATTCTTTTCTAAGGCTCTTGAGAAGATAATGCATAAACCGATAAACGAATACCTAAAACGATTTGGGCTATTATCAGCCTCTAGGCAAAAACATAGTTGTACAACTACTTTAATAGATGTTGCAGATGATATTCGTCATGCCAATGATGGTGGAAATATTTGCTTTTTAGTCCTTCTTGATCATTCTAAAGCCTTCGACATAGTTGGTCACTCAATATTTTCAACAAAACTTAGTCGGCTTTTTAATTTCTCCGAGTGTTCGAAGAAACTTGTTGAATCGTACCTGGTAAACCGTGTTCAGTCAGTCTTCCCTAATAACCAATTTTCGAGACCACTACATGTACCTAAATGTGTTCCGCAAGGCTCAATTCTAGGCCCTCTTTTATTTTCAATGTACGCCAATGACTTGCCAGATCATGTAAAGTATTGTAAAGTACACATGTACGCCGATGACGTCCAAGTATATCTTTGCAGTCCACTAATATCTTCCAGAGAAAACGTAGCAAAACTTAATGATGATTTAAATTTATAACTGGGAAACTGCTAATGGACTTTGTCTGAATCCCCTCAAGTCCAAATGTCTCATCATGCACAAGAAAACTCTCGTCATAATATAGATTTTGATACTGTTCTCAACAATCAGAGAATTGAAATTGTGTCCTCATCAAAAAATCTGGGTATTGACACACTTAGTTGGAACAATCATGTAAACGTTGTGGTATGGAGAACGTATGGTATGCTTCGAACGCTTTGGGTGACTCAATCTTGCACTCCATTGAATATAAGAATAATACTTGCAAAATCTTACCTAATGCCGGTTTTATTATACGGGTGTGAAATTTTTGCTTTATGTGACTCAACTAGTAAGAGAAAACTAAATCTGGCCTTCAATAGTATTATAAGGTATGTTTATGGATTAAACAGACTTGATCGTATAACCTCGTTTTCAACAAGACTATATGGTATGTCGTTTGATAATATTTTAAAATTAAAGGTGCTAGTCCTATTACACAAAATTATTATCAGAAGGAACCATCATACCTTTTCAACCACTTAACCTTTGCAAGATCCAATAGAGGGAAAAAGCTGTACCGATAAGATATCGTAGTAAAATTTCTGAATGGCAGTTCTATTTTAATGCCGTTTATCTCTGGAACTTACTACCAAATCAAACACAGAAAATCGACAACGCAATACAGTTCAAAAACAAAATAACTGCTAGTTTTTCAATGCAAATTTAAATTATTTGTCACTTATTCTTTTTAATACACCAATGTTATCTCAACCATTTTTCTTTTTTTTTTTAATCAAAATTTTACCATTGATTCTTTTATATTAAATTATGTCAAACTCATTCATTTATTTAGTTCTTTATTTTATTTATTTTTTTAATTATTTTATATAATTATACAATTTAATTAAATATTTTTGTATACTGTAACTTGTTTTTCTTTAAAAATTCCCATACTATAATATAAAAGATGTAAATCTTGTTGTATGGGAAGAACAAATAAAAAAATAAACTAAACTAAACATGTGAGACGTAAGACAAAATCGGTGTGACTTATGATTGTATTGGTCAAAAAATCATGATATGTAATGACCTGTTTGAAAATGAAAAATTAAAAATAAAAAATTAAAAATTAAAAATAAAAAATGAAAAATAAGAATGAAAAATAAAAACTGAAAAATGAAAAACGAAAAATTAAAAATAAGAAATGAAAAATGAAAAATTGAAAATTAAAAAAAACAATAAGATATAAAAAATAGAAAATAGAATATAGAATATAAAAAATAAAATATAAAAAATAAAAAAAAATAAAAAATTAAAATTAAAAATTAAAAATAAAAATTTAAAATTAAAAATGAAAAATGAAAAATTAAAAATTAAAAATTAAAAATTAAAAATTAAAAATTAAAAATTAAAAATTAAAAATTAAAAATTAAAAATTAAAAATTAAAAATTAAAAATTAAAAATTAAAAATTAAAAATTAAAAATTAAAAATTAAAAATTAAAAATTAAAAATTAAAAATTAAAAATTAAAAATTAAAAATTAAAAATTAAAAATTAAAAATTAAAAATTAAAAATTAAAAATTAAAAATTAAAAATTAAAAATTAAAAATTAAAAATTAAAAATTAAAAATTAAAAATTAAAAATTAAAAATTAAAAATTAAAAATTAAAAATTAAAAATTAAAAATTAAAAATTAAAAATTAAAAATTAAAAATTAAAAATTAAAAATTAAAAATTAAAAATTAAAAATTAAAAATTAAAAATTAAAAATTAAAAATTAAAAATTAAAAATTAAAAATTAAAAATTAAAAATTAAAAATTAAAAATTAAAAATTAAAAATTAAAAATTAAAAATTAAAAATTAAAAATTAAAATTTAAAAATTAAAAATTAAAAATTAAAAATTAAAAATTAAAAATTAAAAATTAAAAATTAAAAATTAAAAATTAAAAATTAAAAATCAAAAATTAAAAATTAAAAATTAAAAATTAAAAATTAAAAATTAAAAATTAAAAATTAAAAATTAAAAATTAAAAATTAAAAATTAAAAATTAAAAATTAAAAATTAAAAATTAAAAATTTAAAATTAAAAATTAAAAATTAAAAATTAAAAATTAAAAATTAAAAATTAAAAATTAAAAATTAAAAATTAAAAATTAAAAATTAAAAATTAAAAATTAAAAATTAAAAATTAAAAATTAAAAATTAAAAATTAAAATTTAAAAATTAAAAATTAAAAATTAAAAATTAAAAATTAAAAATTAGAAATTAAAAATTAGAAATTAAAAATTAAAAATTAAAAATTAAAAATTAAAAATTAAAAATTAAAAATTAAAAATTAAAAATTACAAATGAAAAATAAAAAATGAAAAGTGAAAAACGAAAAATTAAAAATAAAAAATGAAAAATATAAAATGAAAAATGAAAAATGAAAAATAAAAAAGAAAAATATAAAAGGAAAAATGAAAAATAAAAAATGAAAAATGAAAAATGAAAAATGAAAAATGAAAAATGAAAAATGAAAAATGCAAAATTAAAAATAAAAATTAAAAAATTAAAAATAAAAAATTAAAATTGAAAAATGAAAATTAAAAAATAAAAAAAAAAAAAATAAAAATGAAAAACAAAAACGAAAAATAAAAAATTAAAAATGAAAAATAAACAATCAAAAAAGAAAAATAAAAACTGAAAAATAAAAAACGAAAAACAAAAAACGAGAAATTAAAAATTAAGCGGTTGAAATAATATATAATACTAAATATTTTTATATTAGCAGAGCCCGTGCAGTTGATTGCTACAAGTGTTACATATATGAAGCTTTCTGTTTGATTTTAAAAAAGTGCCATAAAAAAATTTTTAATTACTAAATGTTTACACATTCCCCAGTGATGATTTTTTTTTTATATTTTCGCAACACTTAAAACGGCATATGAATTCTTGCAGCTCAAAAGATGTTCGAAAATTGTTTGCTGTTTCTTTGGATGTTGATTCTGACTAGGGAAATACTGATAATTTTTATCGCGGATAGTTTTCTTAGTAGGCTAGTGATCCTCTGAATTGAATTATTTGGTTTTGAGAAAGGAAAGTGTCAAATTCGGCTATGCAGAATCTTTGATACCATCTTTACGTTTTCATTAACATCTGCATTTATTGTAATATTTATAGTAAATGTGAACAAAACATTTGTAAAAGTAAGAAATTCGTTAAACTTAATCCTAAACTATTATAAAAATAACACTGAATTTTAAAAAATATATTAGAGGTGTTAACATATACTAGCAGACTCCAGCGCTCGAATTTCGAGTGCAGTTTCTGGGCAACTTTATTTTTCAACTTAACCAACACTTTTTTGGTGTATTATTATTGTGAATGAAGATAACAAACTCATACAAGCACATTAACAAATTTAATAAACACATACATAGCAATTGTTTGTTGTAGTCATTTTATATGACATAGTGAAAACCAGGCCTAAGTAATTAATTTTGATTTCAATTACGTACAATTAATTTCTATTATAAAAGGGTGCTTTTTTTTGCTTGGATAGAAATTACGAACTGTCATAATGCGCTCAATTTTCAAACATTTATGATCAATATGCTCTGGCAAATCATCGCGAATTCACGCTTGAATAACACTGCCAAATTATTCAAATTAGCTTTGAAATCAATCATCGATTCGCATAACTTATCGACGATGTTTTTTTGCTAAATTGAGTTCAGCTATGAGGCTCGTTGTTGTTTTGTCAGTAAACAAAAGTGAGACCAATCCGCTACAAACCCTAAAGACCCCATTGCAATCATCGGACCTTATTTCTTCAATGGAGATTGTTAATAATTTTTTGTTTGAAAATATAGATGACATTGATCTGGGCGAGATATGGTGTCAACATGATGACGCAGGTACCATACAGCGACCGCAACCATCAACTTATTGAAAACAAAATTTGGTGATAAGTTGACTGCGAGAAATGGACCTGTACTGATCTTTCGAATAATAAAATTGTTTGATTAAATTTTAATTTTTATATTATTTTTTATTTTTAAATTTCAAGTTCTCTCATGTACACATAAAAATCAAACGGGTCTAAGCAGGCTTCCGGCTAGCCATATAATTTTTACTAGCAGATTCCAGCCCCCGAAATTCGAGTGCAAATTCTAGGAAAATTTATTTTTTCATTAAATAAAGACCCTAAAGGCATGCTAATCAATTATAGCCAATTCACAAATCAACACAAAAAAACAAACTCATTTTTATTACAAACATATTAACAAATTGAATAAACACACACATAGCATTGTATATTTTAATGTATGTATTAGTAGCAACTTTAAATGCAATTTACTCAAAATAGAGGAAAAAATTTAAATTAAAAATTTAATTTAAATCAGCTGAAAAGAAATACCTATCAAATAATATACATTTTGTCAAAATCGGTATAAAACGGTAGAACAAAACATCGGTCACAAGAAATCGCCTAGCCTATTAATATTATAGATTTACTTATAATAAAGTCGTGGTTTTTATGGTTAAGTTTTTTTTTTTTTTTTAAATAAATGAAACATAGAAATTTTTAAATTAATAAAAGAGTTTTTAATTTTATGATTGTATTTTTTGGTTTTAACGGTTCAAATAGTTAAATATATATTTTGTAAAAAATTGTGATTGTATTTTTACGCAATGTACTTTAATATATCTTTTTACCAAAACTAAATAAAATGAAATCTTCACCATATTTTACAAAGTACCCTTTAACAATTTTGTAAAACAAGAAAGGAGATGACTTAAAAATAAATTGAATTTAAAAATAAATCGTTTAACATTAATTTTAAAATTTTTTGGTCAACTTTTGGTTCCAAGTCTATTAAATTAAATTAAATTAAATTTATCAAAAATTTGCTGAAAAAAAAAATGCAATCTAGTAGTAACTTTTAAGCCGGCTTTTAGAAAACAATCTTTAATAAAAGCACTACAAAGCAAAAATTTAAATTTGTTGGCCTTAAGCCAATCAAAACAATTAGCATCAGTGCGCTTCCTACAATCAACAAAAACTGTGTGAAGCACAGTCAGACGAATACACAACACAATAAAGTCCTTGTGTAAGTAATTCATATTATTGGTTAGAACAAATCACGAACACACAAACACACACACACAAATAGACACAAAGGCCTTCGTTCGTCTCTAAAAGAATAATGTATTCATTTGCTGTAAAATAAAAAAAAAAAAACTCATACAAATTTTGCATGTATTTTCTTAACAACAATATATTAAAAATTACTAAATTTGGTCATAAATTCAGTGATAATTTGTCAAACTAAACTAAATAAAACTGAAAATGTTTTAAATTGTTATTATTTATTATAAAAATAATAAACATTGTTGACAGTTCATTAATTAAATAGAAATAGTTAAAATATATTACCTATAAAATATCTCATAAATTGTAAATAACAAAGTGGAAATATTTTTTCTTTTAAACTATAAATTGCAGTAATGTCAACAAACTACATACAGAAAGATATTTTAAAATAATTTTCTTTAAATTTTTGTTTATTACTCAATTGTTTTGTTGACAGAAATTTTTACATTTAATTGTACATTTAAAATATTTTCAAGTATTAGATAATAAATGTCGTACATACCTTTTTTATACCCTATACCACTATGTGGTTTGTGCTGCTACTTGTAACTACCAAAAATATTTGACCTAAATCCATCTTTTATTATACCGATCGACTCAGAATCACTTTCTGAGTCGATTTAGCGATGTCCGTTCGTCCGTCCGTCTGTCCGTCTGTGTGTCCATGTAAGCCTTGTAATCAAACTACAGGTCGCAAATATGAATAAATTATGATGAAATTTGGTATGTAAGCTTTTATCGGCCATAAGATGAACGCTGTTAAAATTGGTGAAATTCGGTACATCTTCAGACATAGTCCCCATACAAATGACCCCTATGAAATCGACGTAAATTGCCATGAGATCCAAATTATCATATAGATCTCAGACAAATTGGGTTTTTATGTGTTTGTTATATCCATTAATCAGTAGTCCCAATATAATCCCTATAGGACAATTCTAAGTCATATGCCCCATACAGAGCTGCTTCCCGAACTGAAATATGTTTTGTATATATTTTTTCAAAATATAAGTGAATTTACCTAATATGGTCAGGATCGGTCCATTTTTCGACCTAGTTCCCATATAAATACAGCACCCGATATGAACTTTTTCATATCTGCAGTCAAAAAGATAATAACAATGCCACTGAAATTTGGTTTATGGTTATGGTCGATCTAAACCGACTATAATTTTCTTGTTTTATTATGTTGTTATTTCTTTTGGAATTTGATGGTCAGCTTATAAGTTTTAAATAAAATAAATTAAAACAAAATTTATCTCATCTTCACTCTACGTTACGTTGACGTTCATTAATCCAAACTTAGATTGACAGGTTATTATTATTTAATAAATTTAAAGATAAAAAACTGGACATCACGATACAAATTTAGTAAAATTAAATAAATTAATATTTAGTAAAATTTAATAAATAAATAATCAAAATAAATATATAAAAATCAAAGTTTTATACTTAACGACTAATGTCATATCTTTTTGTTCATACTAGCAGATTACAGTGGTCGAAATTCAAGTGCAAATTCTAGGAAATTTAATTTTTTCATCTAATAAAGACCCTAAAGGTATGCTTCACAACTCAACTCACTTTAAATGAAGAAAACAAACTCAACGCATTAACACAAACACATTAACAAAATTAATAAACACACACATAGCATTGCATAATTTTATGTATGTGTTAGTAGCAACTTTAAACGATCATAACTCCAAAAAATTATTCCAGACGATGAAAATCTGTAAATCTGGGTAACAGCTAAAACAGCTAGTAAAAATCGGGGTAAAACTGTGAAACTTACATCGGTCACAAGAAATCACCTTGCCTCTTAATATTATACATTAAGTCTGGAATCATATACTTGTAAATAAATTATAGGAAAGATAACTGCGATAATCTTAGTCCAAAACTCGAATAGAAATGGCACTGCAATCATTTATTTTTTGTCAATGCATTCCTTCCCACAACAACTAACAACTATTTTTAGTCAGCTGTGTTAAGTACAAAAAAAAAATTTTTGGGCATCGATCAAATATTTTCATTTGAAAGAGAAAAATTATAGAGACTTTTAGTCACCCAAATAACATCACTCGCCAGAAATGGTCAGAAAAATCAATAATGTTTTACTTAGTGTTTACTTAACGAACCAAACAAAAAATGATCAAATTTTTTGGTATGCAATTATCATAAACATAGGCGCCCGAGCAAAATAGTAGTAAAGTCATTTTTCATTAATTTTTTGTATATCTAGAATAGAAGACTATGCAGAAGTATTTAGCTACAACTTCCAAAAATGTTCAAATTAGGTTATTGTAAAGATAATAAATAATCTTTCATGGCAAACTGAAGTTAAGAAAATCTGAATCTAACCACACTGCTCGTAGGCCTGACTTTAGGTGAGTGTGTTAAAGCGCTGACCAAAAAGTGCAAGTACGAGTGTATGTGAAGGTTCATGGTTCAAAACCTCACGGCCGCCCTAAGTGGAAAAGAAATTTTCATATAGAAACAATCTATTCAATTAAAACATAACAATTATCACAATGTTCAATAAATCGCTGATGAAGACTTAAATGCCAGAAACCGGTCCGATTAAGAATACAGTGCAGTTATGAATTTTTGAAATATATGCTTTCTTCTTCTTTACCACGCACCATTTAAAACAAAATTAAAATTTGCATTAATTGCAATATGTCTGAAAAAATTACTAAAAACTAACAAAGAAAATCCAAATGTTTATTTGGAAATTAAATTTTTATTGGAAATTCAAATAGAGAATTATTAATATTGAAATGAAAAAAATTTTTATTTTAATATTAAAATTTTTAATTTATAACGGACCGATAATTACACACAAAAAAATCGTCAACCAAATTGTGCTAAACTTTAACAACAGAATTTTCGTTTTTATCAAGAGAAATTTTATAGCAACTAACAATTTTGTATTATAATAAAATATTTACTGTTAAGACAATTCGATTGACAATAAATCTCGTAGTCATAGCGAATCTGTTTTCATCAAATCCGGATAACTTCTTTTGAGATCTCTGTCTTTGAGGCTCTCTTCAAAGAATTTTGAATTGATTAAATTCTAACTCATTCGTTTTATATCTATAATATTAATAGGCTAGGCGATTTCTTGTTACCGATGTTTTGTTCTACCATTTTATCCCGATTTTGACCAAACGTATATTATTTGAAAGGTATTTCTTTTTAGCTATTCAACAGATTTACAGATTTTTAAACTTTTTTCCTTATTTTGAGTAAATTGCATTTAAAGTTGCTACTAACACATACATAAAATTGTACATATGCTATGTGTGTGTTTATTTAATTTGTTAATGTGTTTGTTAATGAGTTTGTTTACTTCATTCACAATAATAATAAACCAAACAAGTGTTGGTTTGTGAATTGGCTAAGTTGAGAAATAAAGTTGCCTAGAAATTGCACTCGAATTTCGAGCGCTTTAATCTGCTAGTTATATTTAAAAGGAGAATCATTTTCATTTTACGAATAACATTGTTCTCTATCATCAGACCATATCTGGATGGAGACTTACTTGTGTCGTCTAATTCGTTGTTCACCAAATTCTACAAATTTTTCACATTCTGCAGAAGAAATGAAAAACTAATACTCCAACTGAATTAGGCTGAAAGATAACTTTGTGAAAACAATTTTTTCTATTCTAGGGTAGGTAGATGATCAATTTCAGTTATATTTCATCATCTATTTATCTGATCTATCTTAATGATATTTTAATTTTACGACCATGTTATGTTCTTTTTACCGAGCCTTGTAAAACTGAGTGCGATCAATTTTAGTGTGCAACACAATTTTTGGAGGTGGATTTTTCCTTCGCCGGACGATTGGCTAAAGGGGCGTACGATTTTAAAGCTTTTTTTTGAAGTCCGTGAACATCATAACTCAAATCTTCTTGACCAATGCTTTTGAAATTTCATACACTATTTCTACATATAAATCACCATGTAATCACGAAGAGTTTTTTTAAACAGTTTTTTCCCTTTTTTTTACAACAAATTCACCGACATTTTATAGCAAAAATCATGTTTTTCACTACAAAATGCTGGCAGAACTAAAAAATTAAAAAAAACTCGTCCTGATTACTTCGGGAAACATATCACCTTTTAAACGCATTTCAATTTTTTTTTATTTCACATGATCCGGTAACGGGCTATGATGTTCACCGCAAAGCAACTTTTTTTCGAGGCGCCTCCGGAGATTCGCTGTCACGGATTTATTTATTGATTAGTAATCGAAATACTTTAAATGTTATGCTATAACGTGCATATGAAATAAATAATCCAATATTATTCAGATCTTAAAAAAAATTATGAAAATGCGCCTTTCAAACTTTAAATATAAAACATTTATAGATTATTTCAATCCCGTGTCTGCTATATCTAGAGCCCATTTTAGTAATCTTTTGAAGTATTTGAGGTTATCTGAATTTTTTAAAGAAGAATATATTCTGAAAAATTTAATTTAAGGATCAAGAATCTTCCATATTAAGCTTTAAATTTGGACGACCCCATTCACAGAACATTTTAACCATTGAAAATCCCGTTTTAATGGAGTTATTGATGTTTTTTTTTGAAAAAAAAAGAATAAAATGTTCTACAACAAATGTGTCGTGATATTTTATAGAGGACATCCAAATACAAAAATCAGTTCAGAGGAGCATTTATACTGTTGGTTTTACTACAGAATCTTTTACAGTCGTCCAGCTCTAGAGTTTTCACCTTCCAAGATTTAAACCCTGAATTTGTTGCACAATGCTATGAAAAAGTTTCTAACATATTCGAGTGTATATTTGAAAGATGCAATGTAGTTTGTTGGCCAACAAAGAAAGTTTGTTTTGATAATGGTCTCATATACACTAGGAATTCTACAAAAACAAGACAGTCTTTTAACCAAATCTACGAAACCACTGGAGTATCATTAGAATGCGCCATGTTGTTTTTTATACCTTATACCACTATGTGGTTTGGGTATAATTATTTTGTGTTGCTGTTTGTAACTACCAAAAATATTTGACATAGACCCATCTTTTATTATACCGATTCTGAGTCGATTTAGCGATGTCCGTCCGTCCGTCCGTCCGCCTGTGTGTCCATGTAAACCTTGTAATCAAACTACAGGTCGCAAATATGAATATATTTTTGTATATAAGCTTTTATCGGCCATAGGATGAACGCTATTGAAACTGGTGAAATTCAGTCCATGTTCAGACCTAGTCCCGATACAAATGACCCCTATGAAATCTACTTAAACTATCATATGTATCTCGGTCAAATTGGGTTTATGTGTGTTTATTACATCTATTCATCATTTGTTCAAAAATAGACCCCATATGGCAATTCTTTGTCATAGCCCTCGTATAAAGCTGCTTCCCGATTTTCACTTAAATCTATAAAAAAAAAAAAAAAAATATTTCATAGATTTTTCTCACATTTGTTTCGTATACATTTTTTCAAAATATAAGTGACTTTACTAAATATGGTCAGGATCGGTCCATTTTTCGACCTAGTCCCCATACAAATATAGCAACTGATATGAACTTTTTCATATCTGCAGCCAAAAAAATTAATAACAATGCTACTCAAAATTGGTTTATGCTTATTTTCTATATCCAATTAGTTGCACTGAAGAGATAGGGGCTCTAAACCATGGTATAGAATATCGTATAGTCGGTCTAGACCGACTATAATTTTCTCGCTTGTTTTCTTTTTTTTTTACTCATTAACTAAATCTCGAGATTCACTAATCTTTGAAAATATTATTTTCGAAATAAAGTTTATCTTTCAGGTACACAAAAAAATATTGATGAAAAACAAATTTTCATATTAAATAACATTTTTTTTTTTAAACAATTAATTTGATAATTGAAAAGACACTAACAATTAATTTTGTTAATATAATATATACATATATGTTTTTTACTTAATATTAAATATTAATATTTTTAATATTTCTTTTTTACTTAATATTGTTAAACTCTCGATATGGTCTTGGATAGACGCCTTACCTGGAAAGCGCATATAAAAAAAAAAACAGCAACAGCTTAACATAAAAACCAAGAAGCTACACTGGCTCCTAGGACCAAAAGTCTCAATTGTATTTTCCCAATGAACTAAAAATATACAAAGTCATATTGAAACCAATTTGGACTTACAGTGTCCAATTATGGGGCTCTGCTAGCAATTCAAATATGGATATTCTAGAAAGATAACAATCCAAAACACTTTGGTTGATTACTAATGCACCGCGGTACCTCACTAAGTGGCGATTTTGGGGAGTTTAGGGGTCCAGTTTGTTTCCTTTCTATATAAAACTAATAAATGTGAAGTTTCTGGACAATCGTATAAAGAAAAGTCGCGCCGAATATCGATAGAAACTGTTAAGTGTGTTTATATGGGGAAAATGTGGGTCATATGTGACCCCACGTCCCAAAGAGTTAATGAGATCATATTATTTTTTCGGAAACTCTAGGCTATTAAGATAAAACTAGCAGATTCCAGCGCTCGAAATTTGAGTGCAATTTCTAGGCAGTTTAATTTTTCAACTTAGCCAAATCACAAACCAACACGTTTATGGTTTATTATTATTGTGAATGAAGATAATAAACTCATTAATAAATTCAATAAAACACACATAGCATATGTATAGTTTTATGTATGTGTTAGTAGTAACTTTAAATGCATTTTACTCAAAATAAAGGAAAAATTTAAAAATCTGTAAATCTGCAAAACGGCTAAAACGAAATACCTTTCAAATGATATATGTTTTCTGAAAATCGGGATAAAATGGTAGAACAAAACATCGGTCACAAGAAATCGCCTAGCCTATTAATATTATAGCTATAACCTTAAAAAGTAGAAAACTGATTAATTTTTGATACAAAGTATTCACAAAGATTACATATACTGAATATTTCACAAAAATCGCATTTTTCTCGAAATCCACAAAAAATAAATTCTTGTGAAAAAAATTCTAGCTGAGGGTTTTTATCTAAAAATTCACACAGTTAATCACACATATTTAACAAAACCTTAAAGTACCCGATCAATTTTTTAAAATTTAGTTTAAGAAAATTTTTTGAAACTTGAAAAAGGAGTTTTAAAAATTTCATCTAAAAAAAAATTACTTGATGACTTTAATCATTTCTCAAAGTTGAAAACAGTGCTGTGCGGCGTTCTGAAAAGATAATTTATTACTGAAATCGATTCATAAAACAACTTGTCGAAAGAATTAAACTATCGACCGAAATTTTCGTAAAATTTGAAAAAAGTAATATTTTCCCCATATAAACACACTTGAAATTTTCAATCGAATTCCGGTGCGACTTTTCTTTATCCGATTGTCCCCAAACTTCAAATTTATTAGTTTTATATAGAAAAGAAACAAATTGGAAACCGAGACTCCCCAAAATCGCATTTTCATTATTGTTGTACAGTAATGCATTTAAACTTGGTTTTTTTTTCTTAATCGCTCTTAATAATAAAAACGATATTTTTCAAAGACGAATTCTTTCTTTGTTTGTTAGATTTAGTCATTTTTCAGATATATTGCAATTACTGCAAATTATAATTTTGTTTAAATGGTGCGTGGTAAAGAAGAAGAAAGCATATATTTCAAAAATTCATAACTGCACTGTATTCTTAATCGGACCGGTTTCTGGCATTTCTGCCTTCATCAGCGATTTATTGAACATTGTGATAATTGTTATCTTTTAAATGAATAGATTGTTTCTATATGAAAATTTTTTTCTACTTAGGGCGGCCGTGAGGTTTTGAACCATGAACCTTTTTCTTTTTCTTTACGAAAATTACGTATTTCATTGCTACATACGTGCTCAAAAATATTTTGAATTGTGTTTTGTCGTATTTTTTCAGTCATTTGTGGTCAGAAATTTGAAGTTATTGACTAGTTATTGGCGAAAACTGTTTAAAAAGTGGAGAAAAAATTTAGTTTTTTGAAGATTTCATTCTATAAAATTAGTCCAAATTAAGTTTTTACATGTATTTGTTAAAAAAAATTATTTATTTAAGACTTAGCCACAATTGTGCTAAAGAATGAAATGAGAAATCATCAAGGGTTCTTGAGTTATAGCTTAAAAACTAAACAAACATCAAGATAAGGAAAAATATAAAGAGGGTTTGGCCTGAGAACAGCAATGCTTGTTTGGAATATCTCATGCCCCAGACAATGGTCCGGAAAATGATCTTCAATGTTATTTAGCCAAAACCTTTTGCCTTGTTTTAATTTTGATCTTATAGAATGGGAAAATTTGAAAAAATGTGTTGTCACTACTTGAAGATTTTATAAATATAATCTGTTTAATAGTGCTAACATGAAAATTTTAAAAGAAATTAGTGAATAGACTTAAAAATTCAGACTTTGTTATAAAAACTAAAATTATACATTACCGATGATGGTTTACATTTCAAAGACTACTGCTTTATATTTCCCTTTCTTTCATTTGATATTTCCATTGCTTTTTAGCTACTGGAACACTTGAGAAACAGCTACAATATAATGTCATTATGGCAATTTTCAAATATTTATCGAGTGCCAACAATTTCTTTTTAATTGTTTCATAACTTTTGTCACAATACATAATACACATCGCTCCATTCCACCCCCAGCTTCCCCATTTCCATTAGCTATTCTTCTAATATTAAGCATAACATCATTCAAGACTTTAATATATATATATTTGAATATGATCCAAATTAATTACTTACCGCACTAACAAAGACTTCTCCAAAAAGTTCTATATCTTGAAAAAATATTTTAGAATTTTTTAATTTATCATTTGAAGTTTTAGAGCTAACTTATTTTCCTTAAATATTACATTTTTAAATTCTTTGTAACTTTAAAAAAATATCATGGCATAACTTTTCTCAAAAAAAAAAAAAAAAAAGTAAACAAATAAAAAACATAAAAAACATATTTTTTTGATTGACAGCAAATGATTTAAGTTGTAAAAACATAAACAAAGTAACACAACTGACATCACTCCTCTTCCTGTTGCCAACCACATTAAAAAAATATTGTAACTTATATATACATATATATATATATATGTATATACAAAAGATAAATGTTGAAGTATTTTAAACAAAGTCAAAGAAATAAGTACAAGTATTACTTACCAGTGTAAAAGAAATAACAAACTTCAGCCGTCACATCATTCAAATACACCATAGACTCACTTACCCGCGTATACCAACCAGCATTTATTGTGATTATTCTATTAAGCAAAAAAACTCTACGGTATATAAATATTAGGGGTATAACTAAATTTTATCAAAAGTTGGCTGTAGCACCGATGTTGTCTACGTAAAGCATATCGCTTTTTTAAGGTGATTTGGAAGTAAAAAAATCATGCACCAAAAGAGATTTTTAAAAAAATCAAGAACTTTTTCTTATTTTTAGTTTTCTTTTTTTTAAATTTATTGTTTTAGAAAAACGTATGATATATTTTATTTTAAATACTTACTAAAATCAGTTTCAACGATTTGCATAATGGAAATATGTTACTCTTTGATTCCGCCTCCCGCGCAGATTTTGCTTCTATATACATTCAAATTGAGAAATATTTTCTTGACCCAAAGATTTATAAGGAATCTACTTACATTCCGAATTTCGGCAGTAAAAAATTTTTTTTTATAACCTATACCACTATGTGGTTTGGGTATAATGACTTTGTGCTGCTGTTTGTAACAACCAAAAATATTTGACCTACACCCATCTTTAATTATACCGATCGAATCAGAATCAGTATCTGATTCGATTTAACGATGTCCGTCCGTCCGTCCGTCCGTCTGTGTGTCCATGTAAAGTTTGTAATCAAACTGCAGGTCGCAACTATGAATATATTTTGCTGAAATTTGACATTTAATCTTTTTTCGCCATGGGATGAACGCTATTGAAACTGGTGAGAATTGGTCCATGTTCAGACCTATCCCCCATACAAATGACCCCTATGAAATCAACATATATTGCCATAAGATCCAAATTATCATAGAAATCTTAGTCAAATTGGGTTTGTATGTATATATTACATCCATTAATCAGTAGTCCAAAAATGATTCCTATTGGACAACTCTTAGTCATAGGCCCCATATAGAGCTGCTTCCCGATCTTCACTTAAATCTATCAAAAAACAAAAATATTGCACTGATTCATCTCAAATTTTGTTTGTATATATTTTCGCAAAATACAAGAGACTTTACCAACCATGGTCAGGATCGGTCCATTTTCAACCTAGTCCCCATATAGACATAGCATCCGATATGAACTTTTTCATATCTGCAGCCGAAAAAATTAATAAAAATCCCACTCAAATTTGGTTTATGCTTATTTTCTATATCCAGTTAGTTGGGCATGAGAGATAGGGTCTCTAAACCCATGGTATAGGGTATCGTATAATCGGTCTAGACCGACTATAATTTTCTTACCTGTTTTTGTTTTAAGTGTGATTAGAAAATAGAAATAATATGGGCAGGAGCCTTCTCTAAGCCAAAATTTGGTTATGAAACATGGCGAGCATTCATATTTACTAGCAAATTCCAACGCTCGAAATTCTAGGCAACTTTATTTTCCAACTTAGCCAATTCACAAACCAACATTTTTTTTGGTTTATTAATATTGTGAATGAATTAAATTGTGAATGACAAACTCATAAACAAACACATTAATAAACACACACATAGCATATTTATAATTTTATGTATGTGTTACTAGCAACTTTAAAGGCAATTTACTCAAAATAAAGGAAAAAAAAGTAAAAAATCTGTAAATATGGAAAACAGCTAAAAAGAAATGCCTTTCAAATAATATACGTTTGCTCAAAATCGGGATAAAATGGTAGAACAAAAAATTGGTCACAAGGCCTAGCCTATTAATATTATAGATTAAAAAACTTTTGAAAAACACTAGAAAAAAATGCATGGTTTTACATACTTTTTTAAAGTTCTATTTGATATATGCCAAAAATATAAAAAGTTATTTCCCTAATGTATATTATTGTTACATTTACACACCAAACATTTTAGCAGTCATTCTATTCCTCCCATCTACAATAAAGTTATTCGCTCATATGGTTTTAATGTCTACAGCAGCATACCATCGAATTGGAAAGTGTAAAATAGAGTGGTCTTTAAAAATTAAAATGCGATTATGGGGATTGTCGGGCTCCAGTTTGTTTCCATTATATATAAAACTAATAAATGTGAAGTTTGGGGACAATCGGATAAAGAAAATTCGCACCGGAAATCAATTGAAAATTTCATGTGTGTTTATATGGCTTTTTGCAGATTTTACGAAAATTTCGTTCTATAGTTTAATATTTCCGATAAGGTGTTATATGAATCGAGATCAGTATTAAATTATCTTTTCAAAAACCTATAGAACTTCAAAATGAAATAAAAACTCGCCAAGAAAACGTAAATGCCCCAGACCACTTTGTGCCAAAAAAACACTAGGTCATGAAATTTGACGGAACTTTTTCAACTTCATGAAATTGATTAAAGCCATAATTTTTTTGGTCTCTTACCTATAAGTAATCAGATATGAATAATTGTTTTATTTCCACGTTGTTAACTCGTTGCCCATTGACCGAAAATAAATAATTTTTTCTATAAAAACACTCCTTTTTCAAGTTCAAAAAAATTTTCTTAAACGAAATTTTAAAAAATGGATCTGGCACTTTAAGGTTTTGTTAAATATATATTAGAGACTACCTGCGTGAACTTTGAGGTCAATCCCTGTGCCAGAATTTTTTTGACAAGGATTTTATTTTTGCATATTTGGAGAAAACTAGGGTTTTTGTAAAATATTCAGTAAATGTAATCTTTCGAAATATTTTGTATCGAAAAGTAATCACTTTTTTGCATTTAAATATTATATGTTATCTTAATAGCCTAGGGTTTCTCAAAATATAATATGACCCTATTAACCCTTTTGGACTTGGGGTCACATATGTCCCCAAGCTAATAGAGAACAATTTATTAAAAAAATTTAAATATTTTGTGCTGTTGAATTTTGAGATGTGACGCTTAAAATATAAAAACCAAATGTGCAAGTCTAACATGCTAAAAATTTGGGATAAATACGAGGACAATAACCCATCATTTGCCAAGGCCAGCTTTGGAAGTTAAGATATTTTTAAATAAAGATTACCGAAAACGTTTTTTTTTTCTATTTAGCTCGATGAAACCACTACTTAGAATTTAAGAAATATAATTCGAGTATTTTTTCTATTTAACCCATCAGTGCTCCTGGGATAAAAATAACCTATTGTGATATATCTTTGGTGCGATTATTATTAAATCAACTTTTAATCAATTTTATTGTAAAATTTTTTTATTTTTAAAAATTATCTATATTTTTCCAAAAAAAATAAGAACATTTTCAATGGTGCGTGGTAGAGCAGAAGAAGGCACATATTTCCAAAATTCATAACTACACTTTATTCTTAATCGGACCGGTTTGTGGCATTTCAGCATTCTTCAGCGATTTATTGAATATTGCGATAATTGTTATGTTATAATTGAATAGATTGTTTCTATATGAAATTTTTCTACATAGGGCGGCCGTGAGGTTTGAACCTGCGTACTTGCACTTTTTTTGGTCATCGCTTTAACACGCTCACCTAAAGTCGGACCTACGAGCAGTATTGTTAAGAATCAGTTCTCATATTAAACTATAGTTCAACATTGCAAAATTAAACTTGACTTTGTACAGGGATGTTGTTTTTTGTATGATTCTACTATCTGGAGTAAAAACTGATTTTCTTCTTCATTATTTGTTAACACTTTATTAAAATATTTTATGAATTTAATGCCTCCTCTGTCGGCAATATCATTTACTACAAATAATTCCTTGCAGAAATTGTAACTCATTTTAAAATCTTCATAAGATTCGCATGTCGATGAAGGAAATAATAAAAATTCTGCAGAAATACTAAAACAGCTGAAAAAAAATTTTAGTTTTTAGGGACACAAAATCGTTTAAATCACTATTTATCAAATTTTCTGGGTGAATAAATTTTCTATTTTCGATTAGTTTCGCAACTGGTTCCACTGTATTTACACGAACAACTATTTTTTCTTTCACTTCTAGTGGAACTGTTGAGTCAAAAAATTATAATGCCACTCGTTTTCGGCAATCTTTATTTAAAATATCTTAAAAACCTAAGCTGGCCTTAGCAAATAACGGATTAACTTTCTCGGATTTATCCCAAATTTTAGGACCAAATTTTTTGAAGTAACGCTTTTAAAAATTCAACAGTATTTTTTCTTTAATAAATTGTCTTTTATTAGCTTGGGGTCATATGTGATTCCAAATTCCAAATGGGTTAATGGGGTCATATTATTTTTTTTTTCCAAAACTCTAGGCTATTAAGATAAAACTAGCAGATTCCAGCGCTCGAAATTCGGGTGCAATTTCTAGGCAACTTTATTTTTCAGCTTAGCCAATGCACGAACCAACACTTTTTTGTTTACTATTGTTATTGTGAATGAAGAAAAAAAACTCATCAACAAATTTAATAAACACACACATAGCATATGTATAACTTTATGTATGTGTTAGTAGCAACTTTAAATGCAATTTACTCAAATTTAAGAAAAAAAAAATTAAGAATCTCTAAATCTGGCGAACAGCTAAAAAGAAATACCTTTCAAATAATATACGTTTTTTCAAAATCGGGATAAAACGGTAGAACAAAACTTCGGTAGCAAGAAATTGCTTAGCCTATTAATATTATAGATATAGTACTTAAAAGTAGAGAACTGATTAATTTTTGATATAAAAAGTTTAGAATGATTCCATTTACTGAACATTTTACAAACATCCCATTTTTCTCGAAAACTGCAAAAATAAAATCCTTGTCAAAAAAATTCTGGCATAGGGATCTACCTAAAAATGCACACAGGTAATCTCTAATATGTATTTAACAAAACCTTAGAGTGCCAGACCCATTTTTTTAAATTTAATTTGAGAAAATTTCTTAAAATTTGAAAAAGGAGTTTTTTTTATCGAAAAAATTACTTATTTTCGGTCAATGGGCAATGGGTTAACAACGTGGTAATAAAACAACACTTCCTATCTAAGTACATATAGGTATAGAAACCAGAAAAATGATGGCTTTAATCGATTTCTTAAAGTTGAAAAAATTTCCGCCAAATTTCATGCCCTAGTGTTTTTTTTTTTTTTTTTTGCACAAAAGTGGTCTGGGGCATTTACTCTTTCTTGACGAGACAATTTAGCGCTCATATCGTTGCATGTAATAGCTTGTCGAAAAATTAAGCTATAGAACGAAATTTTCGTAAAATCTGAAAAAGGTCATATTTTGCCCCGTATAAACACACTTGAAGTTTTCAATCGATTTCCGGTGCGACTTTTCTTTATCAAATTGTCCCCAAATTTCACATTTATTAGTTTTATGTAGAAAGATAACAAACTGGATCCCGACACTCCCCAAAATCACAATTTGAAAAATGTCCATATAACGTAGGATAACTCAATTGTACAAATGTATCAATTTCATGCTACTAGGTATTCATAACCGGTAAAGAAGTCTTAAATGTGATTGGTTATGAGAAGAAGATTTTTGACTTAAAACAAAAAACACAAAATAATTATTTTTAAATATACACTGAAAAAATTTCGAAAAATCAATTGTCATATCAAATACAATTAATGTTTTAATTGAAAATGCTCCAACAAGGAATATTGTTAATATACTAAAACCTCGATTTGCGTCGTTTCGATTTGCGTCGTTTTCCAAGTTGCTTAAACTTTATATAAAGGGGATTTCCCATTTAATTCTGTAGGAATGAAAGGAAATGTTTTATTTTAGTACTAATTAACAATATATTTATGTATAGGAAAATTAATTTCGATTTGCGTCGTTTCGATTTGCGTCGTCTTTTTTGGGTCCCTATTAACAACGCAGATCGAGGTTTTAGTGTATGATAAATATTTTTTATATCGATGTAAATGAGTTGATGCTGATGTTTGTAACTACCAAAAATATTTGACCTAGACCCATCTTTTATTATACCAATCGACTCAGAATCACTTTCTGAATCACTTTCTGATTCGATTTCGCTATGTCCATTTGTCCGTGCGTCCTTCCGTCTGTGTCCATGTAAACCTTGTAATCAAACTGCAGGTCGCAATGTAAACATATTTTGATGAAATTTAGTATATAAGCTTAACGGCCATAGGATGCATTCTATTGAAATTGGTGAAATTCTGTCCATGTTCAGACATAGTTAACTTATCTGTTTCTTAATCAAAAATTAGTTTTCTTACCAAGTATACCCTCAAATATTTAACAACATCGGTTCACGGTGCACGAGTTCCATTATTTTCCAAGTGGCTGCAAAAATACAGCTGGAGTCTTATCCTAATTAATCCTTGTCTTCCACTTTGGCAAATAAGCAACAAATAAGTTCAATACACACTGCAATTCAGTCAATATATCTCAGTACAATATCAACAACTGAAGAGTTTTTGTTACTTAAATTTGGAATATAAGTCCCAAACGTTAACACGATTACAATTCGAATTGCCATAGAACTTTTCTTTTCTAAATAAGCTTTTTTAGTTTTAAACTCTTTCTTTTAATTTATACTCTCTGTCTGTCTGTCTGTCTGCCATGGGTAGACCCCATTCCCCCTTATCCAATTGATCTGAAACTTGGCCCATAGTCTTGTCGTGACTACACATTAATTTTGTGGTAGTCACGCACAGTCACGCGTGGTCACGCACAGTCACGGAGTGATCTAAATGTCATTTCCCCTCATCCGATCGATCTCAAACTTGGTCCATACACTTGCTGTGAAAAAAATCATGTGAGTCCGATCACAAGGGAGATGTGTAAACATATAATAATTAAAGAAAACATCAACATCATATTTTCCAGTGCATAAAAAATAAGTCGATAATGCTGTTTTCTGAAATTCAATTGATGTTTTCTGAAATGCAATTGATGTTTTCTGAAATTCAATTGATGTTTTCTGAAATACAATTAATGTTTTCAGCAATTCAAATGATGCTTTTTGAAATTCAATTGATGTTTTCTGAAATTCTAATTATGTTGTCTGAAATACAATTGATGTTTTCTGAAACTCGAAGGATGTTTTCTGAAATTATATTGATGTCTTCTGAAATTCTATTTATGTTTTCTGAAATTCAAGTGATGTTTTCTGAAATTCTATTGATGTTTTCTGTAATTCAATTGATGTTTTTTGAAACTCGAATGATGTTTTCTGAAATTATATTGATGTTTTCTGAAATTCAATTGATGTTTTCTGAAACTCGAATGATGTTTTCTAAAATTATATTGATGTTTTCTGAAATTCTATTGATGCTCTCTGAAATTCAATTGATGTTTTCTGAAACTCGAATGATGTTTTCTGAAATTATATTGATGTTTTCTGAAGTTCTATTTATGTTTTCTGAAATTGAAATGATGTTTTCTGAAATTCAATTGATGTTTTCTGAAATTCAATTGATGTTTTCTGAAAATCGAATGATGTTTTCTGAAATTATATTGATGTTTTCTGAAATCCTATTTATGTTTTCTAAAATTCAAATGATATTTTCTGAAATTCAAGTGATGTTTTCTGAAATTCTATTGATGTTTTCTGTAATTCAATTGATGTTTTTTGAAACTCGAATGATGTTTTCTGAAATTATATTGATGTTTTCTGAAATTCTATTTATGTTTTCTGAAATTCAATTGATGTTTTCTGAAACTCGAATGATGTTTTCTAAAATTATATTGATGTTTTCTGAAATTCTATTGATGCTTTCTGAAATTCCATTGATGTTTTCTGAAATTCGAATGATGTTTTCTGAAATTATATTGATGTTTTCTGAAGTTCTATTTATGTTTTCTGAAATTCAAATGATGTTTTCTGAAATTCAATTGATGTTTTCTGAAATTCAATTGATGTTTTCTGAAACTCGAATAATGTTTTCTGAAATTATATTGATGTTTTCTGAAATTATATTTATGTTTTCTGAAGTTCAAATGATGTTTTCTGAAATTATATTGATGTTTTCTGAAATTCTATTTATGTTTTCTGAAATTCAAATTATGTTTTCTGAAATTATATTGATGGTTTCTGAAATACAATTGATGTTTTCTGAAATTCTATTGATGTTTTCTGAAATTCAATTGATGTTTTCTGAAACTCGATTGATTTTTCTGAAATTATATTGCTGTTTTCTGAAATTCTATTTATGTTTTCTGAAATTCAAGTGATGTTTTCTGAAATTCTATTGATGTTTTCTGAAATTCTATTTATGTTTTCTGAAATTCAAATTATGTTTTCTGAAACTCGAATGATGTTTTCTGAAATTATATTGATGTTTTCTGAAATTCTATTTATGTTTTCTGAAATTCAATTGATGTTTTCTGAAATACAATTGATGTTTTCTGAAATACAACTGATGTTTTCTGAAATTCTATTGATGTTTTCTGAAATTCTATTTATATTTTCTGAAATTCAAATGATGTTTTCTGAAATACAATTGATGTTTTCTGAAATACAATTGATGTTTTCTGAAATTCTATTGATTTTTTCAGAAATTCAATTGATGTTTTCTGAAACTCGAATGATGTTTTCTGAAATTATATTGATGTTTTCTGAAATTCTATTGATGTTTTCTGAAATTCTATTTATGTTTTCTGAAATTCAAATGATGTTTTCTGAAACTCGAATGATGTTTTCTGAAATTATATTGATGTTTTCTGAAATTCTATTGATGTTTTCTGAAATTCTATTGATGTTTTCTGAAATTCAATTGATGTTTTCTGAAACTCGAATGATGTTTTCTGAAATTATATTGATGTTTTCTGAAATTCTATTTATGTTTTCTGAAATTCAAATGATGTTTTCTGAAACTCGAATGATGTTTTCTGAAATTATATTGATGTTTTCTGAAATTCTATTGATGTTTTCTGAAATTCTATTTATGTTTTCTGAAATTCAAATGATGTTTTCTGAAACTCGAATGATGTTTTCTGAAATTATATTGATGTTTTCTGAAATTCTATTGATGTTTTCTGAAATTCTATTTATGTTTTCTGAAATTCAAATGATGTTTTCTGAAACTCGAATGATGTTTTCTGAAATTATATTGATGTTTTCTGAAATTATATTGATGTTTTCTGAAATTCTATTTATGTTTTCTGAAATTCAAATGATGTTTTCTGAAACTCGAATGATGTTTTCTGAAATTATATTGATGTTTTCTGAAATTCTATTGATGTTTTCTGAAATTCTATTTATGTTTTCTGAAATTCAAATGATGTTTTCTGAAACTCGAATGATGTTTTCTGAAATTATATTGATGTTTTCTGAAATTCTATTTATGTTTTCTAAAATTCAAATGATGTTTTCTGAAATTATATTGATGGTTAATGAAATACAATTGATGTTTTTTGAAAGACAATTGGAAAATGTTTAGAAAAGAACATATCATAATTTTTTCACCAATACAATCATAAGTCACACAGCGTTATCTTCTTCAGCTCACACCGATATGAGTTACGCTGTTTTTGTGATTGTATTGTGAAATAGATATTTACCCCCCTGCGCGTATAGATGTTTACACATCAAAAGTTTAACTTTGACTTAGTCACGCACAGTCACGGAGTGATCTAAATGTTATTTACCCTCATCCGATCGATCTAAAACTTGGTCGATAGACTTGCTTCGATATAGTCACGCGCAATCACGCACAGTCACGGAGAGATTAAAAGCTCATATGCATAAGGAAAGGAAGAGTTTTAATAAAAACTTTGTTTTAAGGGTTAGATTATTATTTGATAGAAAATGGAAAAAACTCCTGTCGGTAGTTGAAGTTTATAAAAATTTCATCTGTTTCAAAGCGCTAAATGCAAATTTCAAAATATGCTTTTGTCATTAAACCAATAATTTTAGACTTTGTAATGAAAACTAAAAATATCCATTGCTTATTTTTTTTTTTTTTGTACTTCACAGGCCATTTCTTTTTTGTTTCTCCTGCTTTAATGGATTTTCAACAACGGAAATATGTTGTAGTTGAAAAACAGCTACAAAAAATGTTCATAAAACAAAGTATAATACTGTTATTTAAAATTTTTTTTGTAAATTTTAATAAATTACCAACATTGTTATTTAACTACACCAACGCGTTTGTCACATTTTTCTGTTAATATCCTGTGTGCGTATTTGTTGGACCGCACACAGCTAAGCTTATCGACGGATTGACTTCATACTCACCTTATATACATACTCGTTTGTGTAAGGTTAAGATAATGGTTCATATGTATTTGCATAGGTGGCGCCACAATTTTACTTTAATAGAATTTTGTGGATTTAGTATAAAACAACATACAAGGCTTGGCGGCTATCGCCAGTATATCGTTACCTAATTCGCAATATAGTATTTATTTAACTGAAGAAGTAAAATCATGATTATGATCCATATCGAAGGGAAAAATCATGCAAATCTGATAAATATAACTCCTGTAATCGTGTAAACATTTTTAAAAAACATTTTACAAACTATTTTTGTTTAAAGAAATTTGAACAGAAATTTCGGCACGCTGTTTCATCGATCTGAGGAAAAAAAGTTAATTTTGTGAAAGTCCTAAACCAGGAGCGCTCTTGTTAATGTTTTTTTTTTTTTTTTTTTGGAATTTTTGATTTAAAAATATTAAATTTAATTACCTGTTAAGTTTCTAATGCTGTGGTAGAGCAACTGTATGATTTTCTTTGAAGCAATGAATCTGTTTAAAAGGTATGTCTTAGTAAAAGTATAAAGTGAAAGTCTCTTGAAATAAAAGTACACCATAGTTTTTTTTTCTCTTTTTATATATGTATTCTTTTTATTTATCAGGATTATTACATTTTTATGTATTTATGGTTTTAATTTAAACATAATTTCTTTCTTTTATTTTATTTTTATGAAAATTTTGGTTTATTTCTTTATTATGCAGCATATTGAGTAATATAAATCTTATACATTTTATTTCTATTTGCATTAAATTATTTATGATGGAAATTAAAAATTATAAATATTTGTATGATAAATCTAAATAATTAAAAATTTAAATATATAAATGTATGATTTTTAAAAATTTTAAAATGCTGCTTCCAAACAAGTTTTATCCACTAAACTAGTGGAGGTTGAAGGCCTGGTTATATGTATTTTGTAATTAAATATCGATTGAAAATTGGCGTACATAGAGAAATGTTAAATGGGGAAAGTAATCTTTAAATCTGGTTTTTGTTAACAACTTGAATATTTGTGATTCTTGCTACAGTTTTCTTAACCAGACCCATAACTTGTTAAGTAAAAAATCATTATAGCATAGCTGTAGTTATTGTAAAATAATTTAAATGATTTTTAAAATATTTTTATTTGTATTAAAATTTTAAATAAGTTTTTATATTTTTTTTTTTTTTGCTCAAAATTTCTTGTTATGATAAGATATAATGTTAAAAAAAAGTTAAGAACTAAATTTTTTTCTAATTAACACAAAGAAAAAATAAATATTTAATATTTTAGTATTATTAAAAAATTTTGTGATTAAATATTTTAATTAGTTATGATACTTTTTATTTATTTATTAATATATTCTTAAAATTTATATATAAATTCAATTCAATTATAAATATTTTATTTTGTTCGAATTCTAACTACTTTTCTAATTATTTACATGTCCGATATTTATAAATTATTAACTCATTATTATGTATGTATACAATACATTTTGTTTTTCTTCTTATTTCCATAAATCTAAGATCTTCTCTAAAAATAATTATTGTTCCATTATTGGTGTATTAAGTAATATAATAATTATATTTTTAATAAATTATTGTTATATTTTTTAATTAAATAAAAATAGATTTCATTAAATAAATTTAAAATGTTAACTAAAGTACATTCAAAACTTGAATTATAATAAAAAGTGCATTTAGGTAAGACTTTTAATAGGGTTTTATATAGCCCACGGGCTATCTTATTTATTTTTAATAAAAAAAAATTTTGCTAAGTTCCAAAAAATCCATAAAATAAAATTTTGATTAAAATCAAATGACACCATAAATTCAAAATTAAAAGGCTTTTGAAAAGATCAAGTATTATTTTTTATTTACTATCACGCTTATCTATTGTAATTTCATAGACAGTCATCGTAAGATCGACTGCATATATCTATAGGATCCGAAACACATACGAATATTTTAGGGAATGCAAGATCCATTATTACCTGATTTATCTTTTTTTAATGTGCAAAGGAAAGTATAGAAATTTGCTAGAGCACAACGATTATGTTGATATTTGAAAACAAGTAAGAAAATTATAGTCGGTCTAGACCGACTATACGATACCCTATACCATGCGTTTAGAAACCCTATCTCTTAGGCCCAACTAACTGGACATTGAAAATAAGCAAAAACCAAATTTGAGTGGGATTTTTATTAATTTTTTTGGCTGCAGATATGAAAAAGTTCATATCGGATGCTATATCTATAAAGGGACTAGGTCCAAAAATGGACCGATCCTGATCATGTTTGGTAAAGTCTCTTGTATTTTGTAAAAATATGTACAAACAAAATTTGAGAAGAATCAGTGCAATATTTTTGTTTTTTAATAGATTTAACTGAAGATCGGGAAATTTTTATACCCTATATCACTATGTGGTTTGGGTATAATGACTTTGTGCTGCTGTTTGTAACAACCAAAAATATTTGACCTAGACCCATCTTTAATTATACCGATCGAATCAGAATCACTTTTTGAGTTGATTTAACAATGTCTGTGTGTCCATGTAAAGCTTGTAATCAAACTGCAGGTCGCAAATATGAATATATTTTGATGAAATTTGGTATATAAGCTTTTATCGGCCATAGGATGAACGCTATTGATATTGGTGAGAATCGGTCCATGTTCAGACCTAGTGCCCATACAAATGACCCCTATAAAATCGACATAAGTTGCCAAATTGTCATATAGATCTTATTCAAATTGGGTTTGTATGCGTTCATTACATCCATTAATGAGTAGTCCAAAAATGATCCCTTTGGCCCCATATAGACTGCTTCCCGATCTTCACTTAAATCTATTAAAAACAAAAATATTGCACTGATTCTTCTCAAATTTTGTTTGTATATATTTTTGCAAAATACAAGAGACTTTACCAAACATGATCAGGATTGGTCCATTTTTTGATCTAGTCCCCATATAGATATAGCATCCGATATGAACTTTTTCATATCTGCAGCCAAAAAAATTAATAAAAATCCCACTCAAATTTGGTTTTTGCTTATTTTCTATGTCCAGTTAGTTGGGCCTAAGAGATAGGGTTTCTAAACGCATGGTATAGGGTATCGTATAGTCGGTCTAGACCGACTATAATTTTCTTATTTGTTTTTTTTTTGCAATATCCCCTTAAGTATAAAAGAACGAGGGAGTTTTTATATTAAATAACATATGACACATCGTTATAATTTACTAACACTGTACGACAGCCAATCTCGGGGAAAGACACCCTAAGTTATGGTGAAAGTAAAACCTCCAAAAGTTTCATTCTTCAGCAAAAAGCTTCAGCAAATTAATTTTATCAAATGAAATGTTCAAAATATTGTCATTGTTCTCCCTTTTTTTTAACTCAATCTCTCTGTCTGTCGTGGTGCAACCCCATTCCCCCTTATCCAATTGATCTGAAACTTGGCCCATAGTCTTGTTGTGACTACAGATTAGTTTTGGGGTAGTCACGCACAGTCACAGAGTGATCTAAATGTCATTTCCTCTCATCCGATCGATCTGAAACTTGGTCCATACACTTACAGTAAAAAAAGATTATCCTTGACTTAGTCACGCTCAGTCACGCATGGTCACGCATGGTCACGCACAGTCACGGAGAGATTTAAAACGGATTTTCCCTCATCCAATCAATCTGAAACTTGGTCGATAAACTTGCTGTGAAAAAAGATTAACTTTGACAAAGTCACGCACAGTCACGCATAGTCACGCACAGTCACGCACAGTCACGGAGTGAATTTAAACCCATGTCCCTTATCCGATCGATCTGAAACTTGGTCGATAGACTTGCTGTGAAAAAAGATTAACTTTGACAAAGTCACGCACAGTCACGCTTAGTCACGCACAGTCACGGAGTGAATTTAAACCCATGTCCCCTTATCCGATCGATCTGAAACTTGGTCGATAGACTTGCTGTGAAAAAAGATTAACTTTGACAAAGTCACGCACAGTCACGCATAGTCACGCACAGTCACGGAGTGAATTTAAACCCATGTCCCCTTATCCGATCGATCTGAAACTTGGTCGATAGACTCGCTGTGAAAAAAGATTAACTTTGACAAAGTCACGCACAGTCACGCATAGTCACGCACAGTCATGGAGTGAATTTAAACCCATTTCCCCTTATCCGATCGATCTGAAACCTGGTCGTTAGACTTGCTGCGAAAAAATATTAACTTCGACATAGTCACGCACAGTCACGGAGTGAATTTAAACCCATTTGCCCTTATCCGATCGATCTGAAGCTTTGTCCATAGACTTGTGCCCAAAGAGTAATTTTAAGATAGTCACGCAAAGTCACGCACGGTCACGGAGAGATTCAAAACTCATATGCATAAGGAAAGAAAGAGTTTTAATAAAAACTTTGTTTTTATGAGTTTGATTATTTATACACTTTTTTTAACTCATACTCTCTGTCTGTCTGTCTGTCTGTCTGTCTGCCATGGGGCAACCCCATTCTCCCTCATCCAATCGATCTAAAACTAGGCCTCTAGTGTTGTTGTGACTTTAGACTTATTTTGGGGTAGTCACGCACACACACGGAGTGATTTAAAACCCAGTTCCCTTGGCCGATAGACTTGCTGTAGAAAAATTGTAACTTTAGCATAGCCACACACAGTCACGGAGAGGTTAAAACCTCACTTTCCCTCATCCGATCGATCTGAAACTTTGTCCATAGACTTGTTGTGGCCAAACATTAATTTTAAGATAGTCACTCACAGTCACGCATAGTCACGCACGGTCACGAAGTGATTTAAACCCCATTTCTCCCTATCCAATCAATCTGAAACTTAGTCCATAGAACTGTTGTGACCGAAGGTTAATTTCAAAATAGTCAAGCACAGTCACGGAAAGAATCAAAACTCATATGCATAAGGAAAGAAAGAGTTTAATAAAAACTTTGTTTTTATGGCTTAGATTATCTTGACAGTTATTTAAATAATTTAACATATTCAGGGCGTATTATTATTATTTATTAATAGAGTAGAAGAGACGTATACGGATGAGAAATATTTCTACCCTGTGGGTATAATTAGTTTGTGCTGCTGTTTGTAACTACCAAAAATATTTGACGTTGACCCATCTTTTATTATATCAATCGAATCAAACTTACTCTCCGAGTCGATTTAGTGATGTCTGTCCGTCCGTCTGTCCGTCTGCATGTCCATGTAAACATTGTTATCAAACTACAGGTCGCAAATATGCATTTATTTTGATGAGATTTGGTATATACGTTTTTATAGGCCATAGAATGAATGCTAATTGATGAAAATCGGTTCATGTTGACCTAGTCCTCATACAAATGACACCTATAAAAACGACTTAAACTGTCATAATACTCTAATTGCTATATAGATCTTGGTCAAATTAAGTTTATGTGTGTTTATTACACCCATAAATTAGCAGTCCATGTAGCCCCATATAAAGCTGCTTCCCGATCTTCACCCGAATCTATCAAAAAACAAAATTATTGCACAGATTTTTTTCACATTTGGTTTATATATTTTTTTAAAAATTTTTGACTTGGTCCCCATGTCATCCGCTATGAACTTTCTCATATTTGCAGGCAAATAAAATAAATAACAATGCCACTTAAGTTTGGTTTACGCCTATTTTCTACATTCAATTAGTTGGAGCTGAGACCCCCCTCTCTAAACGCATGATATAGGATATTGTATATGCAGTCTAGAGCGACTATAATCTTCTTACTTGCTCTTGATCTATCCATGTAAAAGCATACATGAATGAAAATTATTTATTTAAGCCTTAGCTACAGTTTTGCTGAAGAAAAAAATGAAAAATCATCAATGGTTCTGGATTTACAGCTGAAAAACTAAGCAAACAAAATTAGGATAAGTAAAAAATATAAAAGGTCATAAAGAAGAGTTTGGCCTGAGAATGCCAAACCTTGTGGAGGTTTTACTGTACTGGAATTGACGAACTACTGAAAAAAAGTACTCTGCAAGAAGTGTTTGTAGGGTTTGGTAGCACTACCTCGCCGCTTTCAAACAAAAACGCTAAGGGAATTTTCAAAATGTGGCGAAATGAGTTAATTTTTACTAATACTATACAATTTTTAGGCGATTTTTTTTTTCATTTTTACGTTTTTTTTTTTTTTTTTATAACAAAAAACGGTTATACTTGAAAGTAAAAAAGTGCTCCAAGGATTTTTTTCTTTGTTATCTTAATGGTTTATTGTGAACTTTAAAGCCCAACCTTTTTGTATCGAAAAAAAATTCCCAAAAATATTTTACAAAAAATAATATCTCGAAATTTCCCTTAGCGATTTTTCGTCATTTTTTTAAAAGTGGTAATGTAGTGCTACAAAACCTTTTACCCATTTTTTTGTAGAGTATTTTCTTTTTCAGTAGGCCATCAATTCCGTCCACGTGTGCGCTGTTTGTGTTTAATGGAAGAAAATAATTTTATGGATTTTTTATTTGAACATATTTGGACAAAAGTATTTCAATAATGTCTGGTTCATGTATATTGACTTTTTTGTTAGGCGGTTTTATATATTTTTTTTTACTCTTTTCAAATTAATTTTCTTCAAACAAGTTTTATTTTATTACTTACGAGTATATATAAATAATGTTTAGTATATGATAATGTTATAATATTTTTAGATTTGAATCATAAAAATTTGATATATGTATGTATGTAAATATATATAATGTTTATGGAAGACTCAAACTAAGTATATTGACATATACAAGTGCGCTACCAAAAAGATTCGTCATCAAAAGATAAAAACAATTTAATAAAAAAAAAAAATGATATCAAATGATTTTACTTAACTGCGATTATAAAAGAAAAAATATTTAACAAAAGTAATAAAGTTACAGTTAGTCTAGATACCCTATAACATGAGCTTCGGAAAATGGTGGGAACAAAAAATCAGTATAAGCCTTTATAAATATACATTTACAAATATTTTAAAGTTCATATCGGATGGGAATATTATAGGGCGACTAGGTCCAAAATTGCTCAGATCCATAACAACAACATATATAAACTTAATTTATGTATACTTTACTTTACTTGTTAGTCTTTAGACCTTTTTAAATGAATATCGGAAGGCTGCCTTAAAATGGGGACTATGACTAAAATTAGTCCTACCCTCTTTATTTCGTTCATGGTTTATAGTGTTAGACAATACTTTGGAAACTTTTACAAAATTCTAAATTTGAAAATATTTTTTTTAATAATTTGTCCCAGAAGTCCTAAAATAATGTGTTTTTTTTTTTTTGTGAAATTACTTTTTGGCGTATTCTCTTTGGAAAAATAAAAATTTCTGTTATAAAACATATAATTGGAAGAAACATATTAACGAAAAAAAAATGTTGATGATGCCAAAACAATGGAAACTTTTAAGCTTCTGCACAAAAATTGATTAAAACCATAAAAATAGAAGATGATATGAAAGAAAATGTATGAAATATTAACCTACATTTAAATATTTATAATTTCTGACGTTTTATTTCAACTGTTTTTTTAACGCAACTTTATATTGCAATGCTTTAATCTTATAAGTAATTATTCTAAAATAATATCAAGAAAAGAGTTTTGTGAAGAGTTCAAAAAAAGTTAAGTTAAGTTAAAATTTGTGAGAAATATTGTATGAATAAATCCGTAATTTCAAAAATTATCAAGAAATATCGTTAAAAAGTTACGGCGACGACTCAACATTTAGGCGACACGCCCTTTAAATAGAGTCAAAGACAGGATAATTTAATAGCAAGAGAGTTTAAAAAATGTCCAAAAATGCTACCCAACACTAACAATCTGAAGCGAAGAATATGTACTCAAACTGTTTCCCGGCGAGTAGTTGGGGCTAATTTTGGTTGTTATCGCCCCGGGAACAAACCAACGATATCAGGGAAAAATCGTCTGGCTCGCATAAAATCTACTAAAGAAATATATGAACTGATCAAGACGGAATTAGAATACTGTTCTCTTTTCAGTTAAGTCCAAATTTAATTTAAGAGGCCATGATGGAAGAACTAGACCCAAAATAACAAATTGAACTGTCAAGTTCCACAGTGGCAATATTATGGTATGGGGTTGCTTTTCAAGGCGAGGATAGTGTTCAATATTAAATTAGACCAAATCTCAATCCCATAGAAAATCAATGGGAAATTGTAGATTGAAAAATACGGACTCGAAATTATGAAAACAAGATAAATGAAATAAAGGCAGTTAATTCAGATTGGAAGAAAATTCAAAGGATATCATCTGCAATTTAATTAACTCCATGACTCGGCGTTGTGTAGCAGTAATAAAAAATTGAGTTAAAGTTTTCAATTGTTGTATAGCAAAGGTTTCCAATGTTTTGTCAACAGCATAAGAATGAATGGTTTTAAAACTATTGTTAAGCTATTTTATGTTAAAATACTTTATTTTTTAAATAAATAAAACCTAAAAAATTTTAAATTAATAAAAGGGTTTTTAATTAATGATCCAAATTTTGGGTTTGGTTAAGTTTCCATTGTATTGTCAGTAACTTTATATAATAATATGGAGCTTAATTTAATAAGGGATAATTGTATGGGGGCTAGGTGTGAACATGAACAGATTTTAACCAAATCTGTATTTGTTTTACATGGATCCATAGACAGATGCACGAACAAAATCGGCAGACTCAGAAAGTGATTCTGTGTTACAAATATCCACACAGACACACTGCATCATGGTATAGGGCAGGGGGTGTCAATTCGTTCGATCGCGATCGACTGGTTTTAGGTCGATCGCCAATAAATATTCACATTTCGAATATTTGTCCTGAATATGTCCAAAAAAAAAATTTTATTGTTTGAATCTTGTTGTTAGTCAGAATAAACTCATTCGTTTGTTTTATTACGTGTGTTAAAAATCAAATTAATCTAGTTCAGTGATGCCAGAGGTAGAAAAATGTAACCACAAAAATTGAGAACTGTAGACACCTTTTTAATGAAACTGAATCTGGCATCGCTGTTCTAGTTGCTATTGAGAATAAATTCATTCATTTCGTCCTGTTACATCTGTTAAAAATCAAATTAAAATTATATTAAAATTTAGTAAGTTCTCATTAATTCTAAATGAATAATTCTAAAAAGTTGAAAATTAATTATTACCATAAGGAATGGGAGCATGATCATTTTTTTTTTTTTTTTTGTTCTGATAAAGAATAAATGCTGTTGTTTAATTTACAATAATAGTGTATCATTACCGAAGAAAGGAAATTTGGAACGACATTTCAAAACGCAGCATATGAAATATGAAATAAATTATCCGCTATATAGTGATTTACGAAAAGCTAAACTTATTGAACTTAAGGCGAGTCTCCCATCGCAACAATTAATTTTCACTAAAGAAACATTAAAATCAAAGTCGACTACAATTGCTTCCTTGCGAGTATGCCATATTCTTGATAAAAATAAGAAACCATGTAGTGATGGTGCAATTATAAAACCTGCTTTTTTTGGAGGTGGCTGATTCTTTATTTCTTGACTATAAAAATAAGGGAGAAATCGTTACTGCGATTAACGATTTGCAGTTTTCACGCAAAACAGTTGCAAACCGAGTGAACCAAATAGCTTCAAATTTAAAAGAACAATTAATGCTGGATATTACGAATTGTCGAGCATTTTCACTTCAGTTGGATGAGTCTACTGATGCAGTTGGCATATCTCAAATGATCATTT
Organism: Cordilura impudica; assembly: GCA_963682025.1. Classification (NCBI taxonomy): domain Eukaryota; kingdom Metazoa; phylum Arthropoda; class Insecta; order Diptera; family Scathophagidae; genus Cordilura; species Cordilura impudica. The sequence goes on along the minus strand of OY821517.1, from coordinate 64,262,778 downwards.
TCATTGGAATGGTTTTTTACGACTTTTCCATTAAAGAAGAAATACTTACAATCATTTCATTAAAAGGAAACACTCGAGGTGAAGATTGCTAAATTTTCAGTCTCTAAACTTGTTTCAATTACAACGGACGGACCACCAGCTATGACAAGTTGTCGAAATAGTTTCATCACTTTGTATAGAAACGATGAAGATTTTCCCAATTTCTTACAATATCATTGTATAATACACCAGCAAGCGCTGTGCGGGAAAGTTTTAAACATGCAAGAAATTATGAATAAAGCTTTCAAAATTTCTAATCCATTTCAAGCAATAGTCCCCAAAGGAGCCCTTTTAAACTGCAGGTAGAATTAAATGATAGTGGACCATCCAAACTGCTCATGCATACCGATGTTAGGTGGCTAAGTCGAGGAAAATTTCTCCAGCGATTTAGAGATCTAATCGATGAAATTAAGCAATTTCTTACCGAAAGAGGAGATGATTACCATCAATTAAATGACGATATTTGGTTAATAGATTAAGCATTTTTAACCGATGTAACAGCTAAATTAAATGATTTAAATTTAGAAGTACAAGGTCCTAATAAAACAACTTTCCATATGATTAGTGCTGTAAACGCTTTCAGAGAAACATTAAGTCTTCTGGTATGAAAGCTAGAAATAAAAATTTATGATGAAAAAAAAATATGTCAAAGAAATTAAGAACCTTATTGAAGAATGTAATAACCGTTTCGGAGATTTAAAAAAAAATTGATAATATGGTTTTATTTATGAGTTTTCCATTTGATAATAGTATTGAAGCAGAAACAATTGCAGAAAATCTTTCAACTATTTTTGACATGGATAATATTATACTTGAAACATAAATTATTACTTTGCAAAATGATATTTATATTAAAGCAAGAGCTGGCGAAGAAAATATCTGGAAATAATTAGCAGACGATAAGTATCCGAGTCTGAAAAAATGTGCCGAAAATTTATAAGCCTGTTTTGGTTCAACATAACTGTGCGAATCAGCATTTTCTCAAACGAAAATAAAAAAGTCAAAATACCGAACGAGCTTAACAGACGAACATTTAGAATACTGCTTGAGAAATGGTCTGAGTAATTATTCATCAAATTATGAACAAATTTTAGAAAACATGCAATATAGATTAAGTAATTTCAATAATGTAGCATCAGGAAGTTCAAAATGAATTTGTATATTCTTTGTACATCCATTACTTTAATTTAAGTTAAGTTTTAAGTTTGTGATAATTTTTATTTATTTCTATTAATAAATATTATCAACATATGATTTTTGTTCTTATTAAATTTACTTTAATAGAAATAAGTAAATCTCAGCAATCCTTAAAAAATTAAATTTGGACCCTTAAATATTGCCTTCTCCTCTTACCATTAGTTTTAGAAAATGTAGATCGCGGTGGATTTTTATTACGCGAAGTCGATCTTATAAGAAAAAAATTAGCTGACACATCTGGTATAGGGTATTAAAACTGAAAGAAAACTACCACGTACGTATGAGTAATATGAGCATTTAAATAACACTTATACGCTCTGCTGAACAAATAGAACAATTAGCAAAAAGAAATAAATTAAATATAAAATAAAACAAAGATTAGGGCATAAAAAACAAATTGTTAAACAATTTACTCACTAATGTCGGTCCTATATAATTTAATTAGTTCTTTATGCTTTTTAGTATCAAATTAAGTTAACAATGTATAAAAAATAAATGTCGTATAAAAGAATTTTATTTCCTCAAGGTTTTTATCCTAAAACCATTTTGATATATTTGCATCATATCAATTATTTGTAGCAAGAATTAATCCATAAATAATAAATACACTGTCCAACAGTTATTTTGATCGGTGAGAAATTCAGGGTGACAGTACTAGACCAGCATAGTAGTATCTTGACGTTTTTTTTCTTAGTTTTTCAGCTATAACTCAAAACTCATTGCGGATTTCTAATTTGATGCTTCAGTAAATCCGTTTGGACAAATTTTATCGAATGAAATCTTAAAAAAAAAAATTGTTTTCCCCCTTTTAAAATTTTTTTTCAATAACATAACATATTCAGGGCGTATGATTAATATTTATTAGTAAAGTAAAAGACATGTATATGTATGAGAGATATTTTTATTATATTTTTACATGGATATTACAATTAAAATTATTTATTTAAGCCTTAGCTACAATTTTGCTGAAGAATGAAATAGGAAATCATCAATGGTTGTTGAATTATAGCTGAAAAACTGAGAAATGAAACATTAAGATAAGAAATAAATAAACATAAAAGGTCATAAAAGGCCTGAGAATGCCAAGCTCTTTGGAGGTCTTATTATACTGGTCTACTACTATCACCTTGACTTAAAATTCATCACCCCCCAGGCAATTACCCCACAAATATTCCGCAGTGTTATTAGAAAAAGAGGATTTATAAAACCAAAAAATTTTTTTTCCAAGTTTTCAAAAAAGTTTGTAATTTTTCTGAAGTAGTATATAATTCAGGTTTTGGAAATTTTTATGAAATTTTAATAAAGTTAAATTTTAGAAAATACTTATATTCTTTCAAAAAGAAAATATTTTTGTTCTTACTCAATTTCTTTCACCCGTTTTTTGTTCAAAATAATTTTCAGCTTAATATTTTTTTTTTCCACACCCAATTTTTTATCTCAATTTAATTTTTGTCTCAATACTTTTTTATGTTCAAAATATTCTGTTTCAATTTTTCAATATTATAGCTGAGGATAATAAAATAATCCAGAAGCCTTAAAAATTTTATGAAGTGGTTTTGCTAACTTAGACTTCAAAACACCCAGTGCTCGCAACTTGAAACGACATTGTACTTGTTCTCATTTTACCAAAAAAACTTCACAGTCCTAAATAGCACGAGTGTTAAATTAATGCTGTGGACATGCTTGCTCGTTGTTAGTCGCTTTAATGTATCAAAGAACTAAAACTGTAAAAATGTTGCATAAAAATACATAGCATAACGAATAAGCGTGGCGAAACTATAAAATAACGCTCATATGTACTACTTAAACATGAAATCTAAATTAAGGCCTCATTTCTACAAAACTTACTTGGCATTTCATTTAAAACTCATATAAATGAAAGGCAACTTTAATTAGTAACAGAAACAGAAACTTTTAATAAACCCAATTAATGTTTAAATGGAATACAAAGTTTTATGAATATAAATTATTCATTAAAGTAAGGATCGATTGTGCTTAATTTAAAAAAAAAATAATTAATTTCTAACAGATAGGGCAACATATCTTTTAGCAAAACTAAAAATACAAATGAATTATATATGACGCCTTTGTAGAATATATGAAATCCTCACTTGCCTTATCGACCAACTCCATTTTTTGATTTTTTAACATAAATGTCACAAAGTGCTTTTTGAAATTTAACTGTTCTATTTAAACAAAATTCTTCTTGGAAAAAAGTTATGTCCATGGTGAATCCTTATTAGCAGAGAACTTTGTTTTAAATATATAGAATTAGGCGTCATTAGAATTTTTGACGAAACTTAGATTCTTAATTTACTAGTGCAATGATTAAAACGGGCACCTAATAACAGGGACCTAAACAGGGACTTAATTACGATGGTTTGTAATTAAGTACCATGTAACAAAGAGTAAACCCTAGGCGTATGAAAAAAATTTAAATCAACAATTATTTACTTTGCAAAATTTTTAAAATACATGAAATTGATTTTTTTTTTTAGCTTTTAAATATATCTGACCATCATAGTAGAAGTTCTTATATTCTATTATATAAAATTCGACATTCTTTCTAGTAAGTTTAGATTATCGCATACTAAAAACATAAAATTGACTCGCTTAAATATGCGGTAGTTAGGCACTAGTTTCTTAATGAAATCTTCACAAAAATCTTGTTGAATAAATCTTTTTAAAAATTCCATACTATTAAGCTTATCACAGTGCCAAGTAAATTGTTTCATCAGAAATTTTATTCCTAATGAAACCACTTTAAGTTTTCTAAAACGAATTGAGTGTACTTTTAGGCAAAAAATTTGTTTTTGTTTTCGATTTCAATCAGAAAATTTTTAAATTAAATTTAAAAATATTGTTAACTAACAAATTTTTTTTATAAAAGAAGCATTCCAGAATTATTTGACACAAAAAACGACTTTTTTGACCTCATCCATTTTATTTTGCCCAAAACCTAATTTTAATTTAATTTCAGTTTTAATATGACATTTTTTAATTCTCCACAGTTCCCATTCCAGAGCCGTTTAAAGTTCAGTTATGGGAATTTGCTAGAAGTAACCAAAGTTTAGATACTCATATCGTCTGGGCTTACCATCTGACTTTTATAAAACTAATTTCATATAAATCCTCAGCTTTTAATAACTTTGAGTCCAGGTAAATGCAAGAAAGAAATTAACAAAATTTAAGATACACATTTAGAGATATTTGCAACTTATGGACATTTCAAAAATTTTATCATCTTTTTTTGCAAAAACTCATCATCCTTTGGTCAACTATAATACAAAAGCGAAAGTATGTATGTTTATTTGTTTGTAATTTATAGGAGCATAACCATGGGACCGCTCTTCCTGAGATTGTTACAGTTTTACTGTGTATCTGGAAGGCTCTAAAGGCTGTACATTTTTGATGTGTAAACATCTGTACGCGCAGGGGGGTAAAAATCTATTTCACAGCACAATCACAAAAACTGCGTAAGACGTAAGACAAAATCGGTGTGAGTTATGATTGTATTGGTGAAAATATTATGATATGTAATATTTGAAAATGAAAAATGAAAAACAGGAAATGAAAAATAAAAAATGAAATATGAAATATGAAAAATTAAAAATTAAAAATTAAAAATTAAAAATTAAAAATTAAAAATTAAAAATTAAAAATTAAAAATTAAAAATTAAAAATTAAAAATTAAAAATTAAAAATTAAAAATTAAAAATTAAAAATTAAAAATTAAAAATTAAAAATTAAAAATTAAAAATTAAAAATTAAAAATTAAAAGTTAAAAATTAAAAATTAAAAATTAAAAATTAAAAATTAAAAATTAAAAATTAAAAATTAAAAATTAAAAATTAAAAATTAAAAATTAAAAATTAAAAATTAAAAATTAAAAATTAAAAATCAAAAATTAAAAATTAAAAATTAAAAATTAAAAATTAAAAATTAAAAATTAAAAATTATAAATTATAAATTAAAAATTAAAAATTAAAAATTTAAAAATTAAAAATTAAAAATTAAAAATTAAAAATTAAAAATTAAAAATTAAAAATTAAAAATAAAAATTAAAAATTAAAAATTAAAAATTAAAAATTAAAAATTAAAAATTAAAAATTAAAAATTAAAAATTAAAAATTAAAAATTAAAAATTAAAAATTAAAAATTAAAAATTAAAAATTAAAAATTAAAAATTAAAAATTAAAAATTAAAAATTAAAAATTAAAAATTAAAAATTAAAAATTAAAAATTAAAAATTAAAAATTAAAAATTAAAAATTAAAAATTAAAAATTAAAATTAAAATTAAAAATTAAAAATTAAAAATTAAAAATTAAAAATTAAAAATTAAAAATTAAAAATTAAAAATTAAAAATTAAAAATTAAAAATTAAAAATTAAAAATTAAAAATTAAAAATTAAAAATTAAAAATTAAAAATTAAAAATTAAAAATTAAAAATTAAAAATTAAAAATTAAAAATTAAAAATTAAAATTAAAAATTAATAATTAAAAATTAAAAATTAAAAATTAAAAATTAAAAATTAAAAATTAAAAATTAAAAATTAAAAATTAAAAATTAAAAATTAAAAATTAAAAATTAAAAATTAAAAATTAAAAATTAAAAATTAAAAATTAAAAATTAAAAATTAAAAATTAAAAATTAAAAATAAAAAATTAAAAATTAAAAATTAAAAATTAAAAATTAAAAATTAAAAATTAAAAATTAAAAATTAAAAATTAAAAATTAA